>QFFB01022647.1:0-14638 GCA_003316465.1 Ramaria cf. rubripermanens
GTATCCCCCATGTCCACATATCCCCCATGTTCACATATCCCCTATGTCCATGTCTCCCACATGTCCATGTATCCCCCCTGTCCAAGTATCCCCAGATCAGTACAGTACCAGGATCATGACTGTACTGGGATCATGACCATACTGGGATCATTACCATACTAGGATCATTACCATACTAGGATCATGGCAGGTGAATGGTAGGCCAGCACTGGGTACTATTGGAGCTTGCTGGTGCTCGCTAATGTAAATATATTAGTGAACATATTGCATAAAGGACCCACAACCCACCAAGTGCATTTCATATAAGAGGATTCTTAGATTCTTAGATGTTTTAAATCCTTATACTCCACTCATATAACTTGTTTGACAGGTATGACAATTTGTAGTGGCCAAAATTTATGATTATGACATAACCTTCTCATTGTACTTCAGAAGACAGGCAACTTCTCTCTGACCAGGCACAGAGGTGTCATAGAAGTGTTTGTATGTTGGTAAAGAGATGTGATATGATGCATGATGCATTAACAGCTTCATATATTTTTGGCAAGGAATGAAAATGCTAGACTCTGAGTAGGTAGCAGATGCTGGCCCACCAGCTTCAAAGGTGACCAAACAGTACTGTCCCAAGGGCACAAGCTTGGCACTCATTACAGGAGGCAAAGTCAGCATTTTTCATGTTCTTTATAGCCCTGGAGTGGGCCTATACCCATGTGTACAGATTGTGTTGCTGTGAAGCACAGCTCATGTCTACCATCTTCACTGTTTGCTTGCAACCTTGATGTGTGCCCATGTTGTGGGTATACTTAGTCTACCATGTTTCAATTGCACTACTATATTTAATTATTCTATTTACAATAGCACAATACTTGTTGCCCCATACTCTGTTGACTTCCATATACCTCCCATTTTCTCCTGTACATCAGGCTCAAGTAGTGGCATCTTGACTGGACTAAACAACAACCATATAACTCTATCAAGCACTTTCTCAGACACATGAAACCTCCAGACTTGTGAAGTTGTTAAATCCCACTTTTTTTCAACTTGAGCATTGTCTCTAAAATTGTTGACATTGATGCCTGTTCCCACTCTGTAGGCTTTTGTCAATAACTACAAGCTCTTATGCATGCAAAAAAAAAGGGATTCCAAGAAGGTAAGTGACCCTGAAGGTGCATCAGGAACCTCTGCACAGGAGAATGATGAGTCCCCAATATACATCTGTTCTCATTTACAGCGGAGGCAGGGTGAGGAATTAAGTTAACATTTTTAACAGATAGACTTGGGGATGTTAGATCCTGAGATCTACCACTGAAGCTCTGGACCTCCAGAACTCCAAACTCTGAAGTACCTATTATATTCCATTCTCATTCTTGTTATATGCCTCTTAAAGTATAATCCCTATTTACCACCCAAAGTAAATTACTTGTACTCTGTTCAATCCAAACATCTGAACCAATTCTGAACTTTGTTTGTTATACAACTCTTATGTCCTTCTTGTGCTATGTTTATGTCTTTCTTGTTCCACACTCTTAGGATGCAATTAGGATACAACATATTAATAGTCCACCAATCTTGTATTAGCTCTTTAGTTCAATATCAACTTATTTCCCTGTTACTATCATCTTGCCTTCTCATATCACTATCTCCATAGTTAGATACTACTTAGTGATAACTCCAAGTCCATACCTCTGGACAACCTCCAAACTTTTGATCTCTGAAATTAGGGATTAAACAATAGTGGGTGGCACAACACATAAGTTGAAGCCTAGTCCCTACCCCCCTCACACCCCTTTGAAGTCCAACCTCCAGACATCCAATCTCCAAAGTTCCAGGTAATCTCCATGAACTTAACAGGGGACAACAACCCTTGAATCCTATGAATGCCTCTTATGCAGTCATGCCAGCAAGTGGATGTTGATCTTTTTGATTTGCAGCCTTTCTGTAATCAGGTGCTTAGACCAAACATCACAGAGTCTTCCATATAACCTGAAAAATTAGCAGCAGTTGGTTCCAGTCTTTCAAAGGGGTTTACTGTACCATTAGGATCAATGGCTCAATTACACATCACACCATCCCTTGAGCTGAGCCATTTTGGATACCTATTATGCATCATAGTGGCCTCTGAGCCTTCAGCCAGTCAGTTGCATCATGGTAAGATATACAGTATAGGGTGCAATAGCTGCTTTACAGTACTTTTAATGCTCCATCCAGAACAACTTGTCATAAAGCTGGTTAGGCTGTCTTTTGCATGTCCCCCTGCCTCTTGGTCCATCTTCAGCCTCCCATTTCCCTACCTTTTTTGCTGAGTCACTCATGCTCTCCTCATTCTCCATGATGTCTTACTTTCTTTTTCCAAGGTTTTCAGTCTTATCCTTGACTTTGAGACCTGTTGTCACCCCATCCTAAATTGTTGTCCTTGGCTTCATTTCCTTTTTCAAAAGGATCTGTCAAGAGATTCTACTTCTACCTACCTTGTCTGGAACCATTTGAGGCTCTACTGACAGAGGTGTCAGCTTGGACATAAGTGCTATAGCAAATATGTGTCATGAACCAGTTTATTCTACCATAATGCTGAGCACATAAGTGGAGCCATTTCCTCAATTGTCTCATCAGATGACCAAGATCTTTTCATACTCTGAGCTAAGCCATTCCCCCCATCATCTTCAACGTGCCTCACTGTCAACATCACTCATGCATCCACTCTGTCACTCCCCATGCAGATGCCACCAAGCATTCGGGCTCCATCACCCACCCACATTAGGCAACAATCTGGCAGAACTGGCACAGGCAGCATGGACTGGGAAAGCATTGATCCCCACAAACTCTTCTTCAATCCCAACTCAGGACAAGTTGAGTTACCAGTACATTATGTCTCCAATGCATGTGAAGACAAGCAAAGCATAGAGATTGAGATATTGGAAAGTGGAATCAGCTCCCCATATGACCCCTATAACTTCAAATACTCCTTACATTCTCCTTGACCATCCAATCCTACACCACCTCCTTTGATCAGATCAGCAGGTTGGGCACTGCCTCAGAGGCTATACACTTGGAGTATGGATGTGTGGTCCCAGATTGTTTGTTGGTTGGTTCAGGGATTAAGTGATGACTCATTACTATTCCCTTTGACTCATTCTTGTTCACTGTGACTCATTCTTGTTCTCCATGACTCATTGTTGAGCATTGTTACTCATTTCCCCCTTTCTGTACCATACTTGACTCATTGTTCTAACTCATTCTGACTCATACCCCTTAATATCTTATGACTAACCCCCATTCTCCCAAGTAGTTAAATAGCAAGCTTGCTTTATGTATTTCACTAGTTTGGTTATTGTATACATTACACCATCTCCTGTGCCCTTAAGCACTTGAGGATACCTTACTCACTCTAACTTTTCTCTCAGCATTTTGCTTTGAGGCTTATTTACTTCAGACTTGCCCTACTCTATCTTCTATCTCAACTATACTGTGACCAGCAAGAACAGGCACCCCTTTTAGTGCAGGGTCTTTCAGCATTGGGATCTTATGCCCAGTGTGGATGGTTCTGACAATACAGTGATGTAAAATTATATATAAGTCTAAGCAAGGCAAGGTCTGAGCCAAATTGGGGTGTGTCATGCATCACATATTATGCAAAATATCCCTGTGCCATTGGTCATAATGATACAGTATGCCCATGCACCAGGATCTTAACTGCACTATAGAGCAGGCTGCATTTGCCCTTGTGTCTGTTTATGTTCTTTCCATCCTATAAAACTATTCTGACACAAAAAATAAACAATAATTGCAGTGCATATTGCCTGGTTTTGCCTTCACTCTGCTGTTTACCACAGCCTTCAGTGTATGCTACTCCAATTGCACTTTAATTATTTGGCACATGCACACACAAAATGCACATACAAGTGGTAAAATATGCACACAAGTCCTCAATGTTGTGATAAAAACCAGTAAATATTTTATGATAAATATTTTTCTTCATCCTTCATTACCTATCCTTATCCCTAGAAGGCTGGGGATATATTTTGAACAAAACCCATGTTATATACAGAAACAACAAACTATGGAGCAGCAATCACTGCTGCTCCAGATGATGTGCACAAGCCATAGACATGCCATAACATCACAACCTCAATTGAGGATTAATCACTCATGTGATTACCCCACACATGTATCATTGGTACCTGATCAGCACACTTGCATAACATGTAAGCACCTGGTTGCCAGTATAGTAAAAATAGAATAAAAAAGTATTACAATAAATAGAAGGTGGTATTGAGGCAATGGTGCTTGTGGGATGCAAGTCAGGTGGAGTACTAAAGGTGCCCACCATATTGAACTGCTTACAAGACAAAATGAAGCAGAAACCACCCTGACATAATTATGTTAAAGGAAGGCAATTATTTTCACATCTGCTTTTTTTGCCTGTCACTTGACACACTAATTATTGTTACCATTCATTGTATTTTCCATTCCCAATTTCCTGTGGTTCCCATATAATGTCTGGCACTATCTGCTTCACAGATAGTTGCATATATCTATCCCCCTAGTTATTCATTTTTCAAGCCTCCATCTCTCTAGATTAATTTCCAGAAACACCTTACAACATTCTAGTATAAGTATCAGAATATTTCTGTATGATACTCCTTAGTCAGAATTTATTTTCTGATCTCACTTGCATTAAAATCCCTATAGCATTCAGACTTGCTACCAGCATCTAATCATTGCTCTCAATGTTCTCAAACAATAGTACTTGGGTTATACTATATATCTAACCTATATCCATCATCCCAAACCTATAATCCAAATTATTCATCCTCTCAAACCCACTTGGTACTCCAATGCAACACCCCTGAGCCAACCCTTCAATTCATCATCAGTGTCATCATTGCATACCCCATGTCACATGACCATCACCCGACAATACATGTGTCATACCAAGTGCCACATATAGGAACAAAATAATAATAAATTTCTGAGTATCATTCTCTTCTATTACCATCAGGCCTCTTTTATTACAACACTCTAGTCATTTTATTGTAATTCATTCACTAGAAACATGGAGTGTTGCTTGCAGTAACAAATTTGGTTGGTATTTTGGTTTTAAGTATTGTATATGTGAGTAGGGCTCAGCACCATACTATATATGTATACAGCTGTATAATGTATGGTTACATTATGATGGGATACATTACAGAGGACACTGTACAGTATATTGGTTCCAGAGCCCTTGATGGTACAATTAACTATGGCATACGGGGCATACAGGGTGCATGGGGCAAAGTAGGTATATCACAGGCAGTATATTTCATGATGTTTGGGAGAGGGGATATGAGATAAGTGAGGGTGAAAGGAATTTGAAGATGAAATAGAGGACTCAAAGACAGAAAGACTTGTTGTGCATTAACTAAAGTGCAAAACACCAGAGCTGACAGTACAGCTGAAAGGGCTAAAACCTCTGAGGTTGAAGTAGCTAAAATCCTAGCTACTTATACATTGTAACTACAGGGGTAGAAATCCCCTGAATATTGGCATAATGATGACACATCACCAATGGTGACTACATAGGTGGCATGTGTGTGACAAAAGTGTAATAAAAGGATAGAAATATTCATAATAAATCATGAAAAATATTAGAACCCGTGGGAAAAATACCAAATGATCCTAAATTCATAACAATATGACTGTATAGATCATATGTTATTTACTAGTCCAAAGCCTCAGTCCTCCTCTGTGCCAACCTAAGCTACTTGATGATCAGGCCTCACAAATATCATTGACACATCATGGACACTGATGTAGGACACTTGATCTAGCTCCCCTCACTGTCTGCAAAAATGTCACCATAGCAGTGCAACCTTCATGTACACTACCTACTGCTCTTCTTGTTGTAAAGTCTGGATGAAGTAGTATTTTTCTTATGATTTGTAGCATTTTTCCTGGTCATCTAGCTAATATTTTGTCTATCATCACATACCCATGACAGTTCCATGACTCACCATTACTAGTGATACACCAGCCTTCTATTCCGGCATTCCATGTTGTGATAAAAAGATACTGTAATGGACATTGTAATGTCACTTTTCTTTTATCCTCTTATTACTTCTTTGCTTTCTTTCTTTCAGTCATAAAAAGGTTGGAGATATTGTTTAAAAAAGAGTTTTATTTGTTATATTCAGGGAGGAAACCACAAGACAACATCCTTTGTCATCTTGGCCCACTCACACAAGTCGTAGACGTGCTATGACATCACGAATATGGACAGATGGGTAACACACGTGATTACCCTGCACACGCGTCACTGATAATTGATCGGCCCAGTTACATGGCGAGCAGGCGCCTGTACTGCTGGGATAATAATAGAATGAAAAAGATGTTGTGATTATAGAGGATCATACGAGGGTAATATTGACACAGGTTTTGAAACCAAGGAACACATCAAACACCCCCAATGAATTGGATCACATATGGAATAGGAGAAGCAGGGGTAGCTTTCACATTATTATGTCAAAGAGACAGACATTTTTCTCAATTATCTTTTTTCACTTGTCATCGAAAATTATACTTCCAATCCCCCCATTCACTATTTTCTTCCCCCTGATAACTGATTATTTTCCAGATTTTTTCTACTATCCAAAACAAAAATCCGGCACTATTTGCTCCACAGATAGTACTATCTTTTCATCCCCTTAGTTACTAATTTTCTAGACCTCTGTCTCTATTGTTAGCATTCCCAAAATCACCCATACACCTTTTTCGTATAAGTATCATAATACTCCTGTATGTTATTCTTCAGCCAGAATTATATCTCTCTTGATACACTTAGAAAAAAATTCAGGGCATTCAGACTTGCCTTTTGAAAATCCCCTACTATTTTCTTTAACGAATTCCTACAATCTACAAGCTGGCTACACCAGATTATCTATCTACTCTATCAATTCATCACCACGCATCAAACTTTTTTATTGTTTGGCCGACGATTCATCTTGGCACCGAAGGAACCCCTGAGCCAAATCTTCGGAACATCATCAAATATCACCCCCAATCCCCACATTATGTCACCTTCGGTTAATCAACGCATGTGCCACATCCAGTGCCGCATTCGCGAAGGAATAAAAACACCTTTGAGCTATTTTTCTTTATCAAAAAAATATAGAAATACATAGATATTAAAATTCCATGACCTTCCATCGGTGTTCTACCCCTATGTTATTTATGTATAAATAGCTATTTTCATAGTTACAATAAATCATTGGTAAAGAGCCCGTTCACTCCCAAGAAGGAGTCTGCTTGTTTAGCTTGGAGTTAACAGTGTCCTCCTTGCTAATGTCTTGTTTCTAGCATGTAGCGCAATGTTCTCATTCTCTCTTTCCCATATATCTCAACACTTCTCATGTACATACAGACTAAATATCTATACCCTGTCTCCAGTGATGATGAAGACCCAAAGACTGTAGTAGTGCCCCTAGGCTCTCCCTCAGGCTCCCTTTCAATCACCCCACCCTCTCCACAGCCTCATCTATGCACTTCAGGAGCACTTCCTAGGGTGATCTCATTGATAGTAGTGAGGACTGTCACCAGGTCCATGAGATTGAGGTTGGAGGGGCTGGTGAAGGGCAGGCAAGCAAATAGGGAGAACAGAATTCAGTTTTAATATCTATATATTTCTATATTCTTGATAAAAAGAAAATAGCTCAAGGAATTTTTTTTTAATCCCTTTGTAAATGCGGTGCTAGATGTGGCATGCATGTCAATTAATCAAAGGTGATGTAATACAGGGATCGGAGATGGTATTTGATGATGTTCCAAAGATTTGGCTCAGGGGTTCCTTTGGCATCAAGATGGATCATTGGCCAAACAAAAGAAAAAGATTCAGTGTGCGATGATGAATTGAGGAAGTAAACAGATAATCTAGTGTAGTTGGCTTGTAAGTTGTAGAAATTGTTAGAGAAAATGGTAGGGAATTTCGAAAGGCAAGTCTGAATGCCCTGAGCTTTTCTAAATGTATCAAGAGGGATATAATTCTGGCTGAAGAACAACATACAGGAATATCATGATAATTATATGAGAAGATGTATGGATGATTTTGGGAATGCTAACAATAGAGACAGAGGTTTGGAAATTTAGTAACTAAGGGGATGAAAAGATAGTACTATTTGTGGAGCAAATAGTGCTGGATTTTTGTTTTGGATAGTAAAAAAAATCTGGAAAATAATCAGTTATCAGGGGGAAGAAAATAGTGAATGGGGGAATTGGAAGTATAATTTTCTATGACAAGTAAAAAAAGATAATCAAGAAAAATGTTTGTTTCTTTGACATAATAATGTGAAAGCCGCTCCTTCTTCTCCTATTCCATATGCCATCTGATTCATTGGAGATGTTTGATATGTTTCTTGATTTAAATGCTGTGTCATTATTACCCTCGTATGATTTTCTATAATCACAACATTCCTCTCCGTTCTATTTTTATTATCCTGGCGGTTCAGGCGCCTGCTCACCATGTAACTGGGCTGATCAATTATCGGTGATGCGTGTGCAGGGTAATCACGTGCATTACCCATCTGTCTGTATTCGTGATGTCATAGTGTGTCTACGACTCACGCGAGTGGGCCGAGACAACAGAGGATGTTGTCTCATGGTTTTTTCTTTGAATATAATAGATAAGATTCCTTTTAAATATTATTCCCAGCCTTTTAATGGCTGAGAGAAAAGGAAGAAAAGGATAAAAAATGACATCACAATGTTTTTACAATATTTTTATCATAACATTCAGGGAGGGTTAAGACTGGGAGACAAGGGCAGCAGTGGAATGGTGGAGAAGTATTGTCACACTCATGGCAGGTCATGTAGGAGAATGTTGCAGCCTTGTGTTAGATCCCTGAGATCTAACACTGAGGCTCTGAACCTTCAGACCTCCAAACTCTGAAAATACTTGTACCTTGCTTGATCCAAACCTCCGATCCTATTCCAAACTCCAATTATTATTGACTCTTATATCCTTCTTGTTCTATGTTTATGTCTCTCTTGTTGCACATTCTTAGGATAAAATTAGGATATGAGGTATTAATAGTCCTCCAATCTTGTATCTGTTCTTTAGTTCAAATATCAACTTATTTCCTATTACCAACCGCCAGTCCTTCTTGCATCACTATCCCCATAGTTACATACTATTAGTGATACCTCCGAGTTGTCATGACTGCTATTTTCCACATCTCAAGTTCAGCAAATTACGTTGCCCTTCCATCACACTGATGTTGGCAAGGCCTCCACAGTCTATCCCACTCCTATTCGCTGGTCACCAAACATTATCTTCGCCATTGTACCATGATACTTTGCCCTCATTTCATATCATTTGTATCCGCCTTGCAGCATGCAGGGTCATCAAGTACAAGCAGAAGTCCAGTCTACTGATGGGTTTCACTCACAGATCCCATCAGTCGCCTTGCCCCATGAAGGTGGTTCAACCCTTGCTTGGTGTCCTAACACATGCTACCAATCCAGTGTTCTAGCCCCTCTTTATCTGTTCACCACTGAATTGGCTTTTACTATAAGTACTTTGATTCTGCCTGTATAATTCTCTAGTTCAATTATCATACATCTACCTTGTTCTTTTGACTTCTTACTAGTAGAAAAAACCTTAGTAACATGATCCACTGCCTCATCAGGAGTCATGTCTGTTGGTGGGATCAAACCTCTGATCTTATTTGCTACACCCCCTTAGGGGCATCACAAGACCACTATTCACAGCACTTTGCAGGAGTGTTTGGATCAGCAAAAGGACCACCTGAACTGGGGTGACCTTTCCTTGAGGATGTGTGTGATTCATTGTATACTCCTCTTGGGTTATTCACTATGACTGCAGGCCCATGTCAGAATTGCACTGACATTATATCTTTACCCTAAAATCCAATCTTGACACAAGTCCAAACCTCTGGACAACCTCTGATACTCTGATCTCCAAAATTAGGGACCAAATGATAGTAGGTGGCACAACATATAAGTTGAAGCCAAGTCCCTACCCCCCTTGTATTGCTTTGAAGTCCAACCTCCAAGTCTCTGACTTCCGAAGTTCCAGGTAACATCCATGAACTTAATACCTTGTGTGGATGTGTTCCATACTGTATGTATGTCTATGTACATCTATGTATGGGTTCCATGTTACATTTCTGGTATCATGTGGACTGTGTCCACAGTCCCCTGTAGTCCATATGTGGCCCATGTCCACAAGGACCCATATGGCAGGATACAAATGGCAATGATGCTCCACCATCACAGTGGAAGCCACTTTTTGTTTCTTCCATGCCTCACTCAAGTCAGAGTCTAAATATCTCCAATTTTGCTTTGGTAGATGGCAGGGTTGGGAAGTCAAAGTTGTATATTGGGTGTATTGGTCAGTATAGTCATCAAAGACCATATTTAGCACCACTGGTGCACCCTTTAGTAGTTACATGGTGCTTTTCTATTTGCCACCAGTGAGAAAATAAAGTCACCTGAGCCCATGCCATATTTATGGTCATAAACAGCCATATTCATATGGCCTCATGAAGGCAATAATTACCATTGCCATCATATGGCCACAGGTGTTCCATGCTCACTAGGTATTGTACTGTAATACAGGTGCAAAGACAGGTTGTATAGGCGTCATACTAAGCCCTACTCACACATGCAGTACTTAGAACCAACACACCAACCAAATTTGAGCAAGGTTGGTGCAAGCAATGCTCCATGCTTCTAGTAAATGAATTGCAGCTGTTTCAGGTACTGAAGGCAGAGTTTGAATATTGCTAAAATACTTCCAAAAATAAAAATTTGCCATAGCACAACTGAAATGCCAGATTAAGAGCTGAAAATTCGAGAGATTAACATCCAAATATGTGACTAAAATTTGATACAGTTTTTGTAGAGTGAAATGCAGCATATACAAAACATGTCAGTTGAAGTAAATAGGGTCTGGAACATGCAAATATTTATGTGTGCATTTGATGCTGCATGTTCCATTTTATATAAAGTAGATACATTAACTAATACTTTGAATCACTGATTCCACTTTATTATAGCTTCCTGCAAGGTCCAGAGAGAGGCAATAAAAGTTTACCTCCCAGAGATATAATGGAGGTAATAAATTCAATACAAGTGGTAGTTATTATATTAGGCACATATACCAAGATAATTATGCACTAACAAGAGCATACATGGAGATTTGCATGTTCCAGAGCTTATTTACTTTAACTGACATATTTTGTTTATATTGAATTTTATGAAAGAATGTTGCATAGACAGGTTATACTTAGTGAATGGCAATTTCACTGAGGTGCGTCAATGTTCTAGTGAGCTTATGTAATGTCTACTGGTCTATGCATTCTCAGCTTACTATCACCACATGTCTCTAACACTCCCCCTTAAGCCAAACACACCCCAACTGACATATGAAGGTAGTTTAGCTACAGGGCTGGTAAGGCCTTGGTAAGCATGTTGGCAGGCATGTCAGCTGTTATGATCCGGTTCCTCACGGATCTCCGGTGACTATATTTGGCCATGAACTCCGTCCTGAGCCCACACCCCGAGCCCGACCTTACCCGAGCCCATCCCGAAGTAGTCCGAGCCCAAGTCCAAGCCCAAGTCCAAGCCCGAACCCCGTTTCCCCTCCGTTCCCGAGCTTCATTACAATTCCTTAGATAGTTTGTCCAACCCTGTCCCTCTGTCCTCCGTATATAAGTCTTGCTCTGTATGTACTTCGCTTCTCGGTCAGAAATCCAACTAGATACCCTTCGAACCCTTTACGAGTTTCTCGCTCCAATTCCTCTTATTCCCTCCGCTCCTCTGGTCCTGATCTCCTTCCGAAATCAAGGGCACGTGTAATAGTGGATGGCGCAGCACATAAGCTGAAGCCCAGCCCTCCCTAGTACTCCTTGGCCGAGCTCAGTCTGAGCTCCCCCGAGGTCCCACACGAAGACCCGGTCTTAACATGTTCAATACAAGGCCAAGAGCGGAGTTGGGGATCATAGGGCAGGGGGGGACCTAAGCTTGGTAACTGAAGTAGGTAACCATCATCCGTCAGTAAGGGGACACAGGCATTCTACGAGGAACAAGGTACTCTTGCTGACGGAGGGGCCGGGAGGAACGGAGGGCTGAGTAACAGCAGGGGGTAATGGAAATGATAGCAGAAGGCAGAATGGGAGAGCAGAATGCACAGATGTAACACATCTGGACTGTCTCAGGTCATATATGGCCCTCTTAAGGCAACATACAAAGTGCTCCTTGCCAGGGGCTTTGTATCCCTTAGGCTGGCACATATAAATGGCTTCTTTTAGGTAAGCATTGAGGTAGGCTCCCTTCACATCCATTGTTCTAATTCCCAATTGTTTGGCTACCAGTGCCACAATGATGTGGATTGCAGAGAGCTTCACTGTTGGAGCAAACATCTCACTATAGTCAGACCCCTCCTCCTGTGTGAACCCTTGTGCTACAAATTATCATGACTGCTATTTTCCACATCCCAAGTTCAGCGAATTCCATCGACCTCCCTAGTATCCTTCCATCATGCCAATATTGGCAAGGCCTCTGTAGTCGATCTCACTCCTATTTGCTGGTCACTGAACATGATCTTCGCCATTGTACCACAATACTTTACTCTCATTTCGCATCATTCACAGTCCCCTTGTGGCATACAGGGTCACCAAGGATGAGCAGAAGTCCAGTGTAACCGATGGGTTTCACTCCCAGACCCCATCCATTGCCATGCCCCATGAAGGTGGTTTGACCCTGACTCTGCGTCATAATCCATACTCTAACTCCACAGTGTTCTCACCCCTCTCAATCTGTCCCACCCTGCATTCACTCTTTACTATAAGTACTTCAATTCCACATGTATAATTCCCTAGTTCAATTATCATATGCCTACCTCATTATTTGACTCCTCACTTGTAGGAAAAACCTTAGTGCAACGACCTACTCCCTCATCAGTAGTTGTGCCTAATGGTGAGCTCAAACCCTTGATCTTACTCACTATGTCCCTTTAGAGGTGTTGCTGAGGCCGCTATTCACAGCACTTTGCAGAAGTGTTTGGATCAGCAAAAGAAACACCTGAACTGGGGTGACCTTTCCTTGAGGACATGTGCAATTCTTTGCATACTACTCTTGGGTTATTTGCTATGACTGTAGGCCCATGTCGGAATTACACTGACATTATACCTTTACTCTGAAATTCAATCTTGACACAAATCTACTCTTGTGGCTCACCAGGTTATCTAGCGCATCATGCTTGTAATGAAGTACGATGTGGCTCCCAACAATGTTTGTGCCAGTAGGTAGTTCAACAAGTTCCCACATACCAATCTCAGCATGTTTCTGTAACTCCTTTTGGATCAATAAGTCCCATTCTGGCCAGTCTTCCAGTTTCTGGGCCTCATCTACACTTTTGGGGTCTTCCCTCATGCTGCTGGATGCCAGAAGTGCATATATTGACTCCCCCTCAACTATGTCACTTTCACCATCAGATCCATCAGGATTGTAGTGGAATGCAAGTGCAGCTGTGCCACCTGAAGGTATGTTGACATTGAGTACTGGTATACCCTGTGGATATGCAGGTGCATTCATACAGCCCAAAGTCATTCCATGGCCTTAAATGATGTCATGGACATATACAGATGGCTTCCTCAGTCTGTGTCCACAACCTTGCTCATGGGGTTCATCAGCAGGATCTGGTGGTTTAAATCCTTCAAGTGGATCAGCCTGTGATGGCTGGGTATCTTGGGTGGCATTTGGGTAGGCATTTTGACTTGCAGGAGTCAGGTTCAAGTTCTGTGGTAAGTTTTCACATTCTTTTTGGTTGTTGCATGGGTTCTGACCATTCTCTTCTGCATCTTCAGCCATTGCACCATCTGGTACAACAGTAATGCAATCGTCAAATGTCATGTTGTGTTCATTCATCACCCATTACTTCCCTGGCCAGTATATATGGTGAGCTTGACTTTCCCCACTATACCCTACCCACTGCCCCTCATCCACCTTCATATCTAGCTTCCCATGCTCCTCCTTCAGCACCCATACCTTGGCACCCTATTCCGGTAAGTTTGCCAAGTCCAGTTTCTTTTTGAAAAGCATTTAATATGGAGTTTTTTCATCCAGCTGGTAAGTAGAGGTGCAGTTCTTGAGCCAGACTGTGTGTTGGACATATTCTGGCCATAGGAACTTAGGTAGTTCAGCCACATAGTGCATTGCACATGTGTGTTCAATTAATGTGCAGTTCAGGTGTTCTGCTATGCTGTTCTGCTCTGGGGTGTCATGTATGGTAAGGCTCTGCACTGTACCTTTCAACTTTAAGTGCTGATTGAAGTCTTCCAATAGGTATTCTCCCCCTCAATCACTTTGAAGTTGTTTGACCTTCGCACTGTGTTGCATCTCTGCCCAAGTTTCATAATGCTTATAGCAGGTAAGTGCTTCACTCTTCTTTTTTATAGTCTCAATGCATGACCAGCATGTGAAGTCATCAGTAAAACTGATGAAATATGCCTTCCCATCGTAACTTTGTGGTGTGGTAGGTCCCCAGACATCAGTGTAAATCTTTTCACCAAGCTTTGTTATACATGGCCCTATCCTTTCCTTTGGAATTGGCTTCCAGGTCACTTTGCCTTGCATGCAGGAG
>QFFB01022660.1:0-22613 GCA_003316465.1 Ramaria cf. rubripermanens
TGGGTTGCTAAGTATTTCCGTGAAACGGGAAGTCCTGCTACGCCAGCGATGACAGAGAAGCTTTGGACGAGCCCTGATTGTGAAGAGCAGTTTTCAGTCGTTCAAAGGTATGCTCTGTTCTACTACTGGGCTCCTACATCATGAATGTCATCTAGATTTATTCAAACCCGTTTATGTTTCGCTCTCTCATTCCATGGGATGGGCGGCGTATCTGCCAGATGGGTCTCCTCTACCGTGGTTGAAGCACAAGAAGTATTGGCCAATGAGGTTTGGAGCATCACCGTCACTACATCGAGCCCAGAAAATGGTACTGGCGATCAAGTGATGACGTATTATGTGCTATACCAGACATGCGAGGTAATTGGACATCCACCGTCTGACTCACTGGCAGACCCTGATAATTGCGCATCTTTGGATCGAAATTTAATGCCAACGGGCTCCTGCCGCATTCCTCTCCGAGCAGATTGGAGTGCGTACATTGCGCGTCGTCTTCCTCCTGTAACACGACATCTGTATCTTCCGCTCCTTGAGCACGTGCGAGGAACCAACACGGATGACTTCGAAGGCGGTGTTGCAAAAGGCTGGCTTAAACAACTTCGCTCTCAAGGGAAGGAAGGAAAAGAGAAACTGCTTGTGACGGAAAGATACATCCTTGGGTGTGTTGTTGGAAACAGGTAAGCGGCGACTGCAGAACGATAAACGATTTGATCGTGCTGAAGCCGGCGGTATTGCTCCACTACGCAGCGTGAGTGGAGCGTACAAATCGACTGCTAGGATGGCCCTTGAATTTGCGGGTCTGAACGACATTCGAGACAATGGGACAAAAGGTGAAAGACAATCAGCACCGGAAGTCAACTTATTTCTACCCGAGTAAGTAACTTGTTGGGATGAACCAATTTACAGTAGGTCCCCTACTTTGATATTGACTTCATGACAGACGACATAACGTGGAGAGCGTTCATTTCGCGAGTCCGCGAGGTGCACTTCATCCTGCCTTAGCGGTAGTTCAGACAGCGGGTAGACAGGATGGTTCCTTTGTTTTACGGGAGAATGGTGTGCTGATTGGAGAAAATGAACAAGTGCCAGAGATGTGGATGAAGCTACTGGGTTGCACGGCCAACGGCATGATGTCAAGTTAAAAAGTAGATGAAATAAATATCAACTTCGAGGTTTTACTGGGCATGATGAATGCTTCCAGTGTGGTAAATCCGGCCAAAAAGAATTACCAGCGCCTAATAGGCTTAGTTTCGATCCTCAAGTAATTGTGCGACAATGAAATTACCTCTCCGTGTGGGACTTCCTGCAGTAGTGCGCGGCTACGCGACTAGGAGACCAGAACGCCCTCCGCCAAAAATCAAGGATCCGTTACTTTCCCCTAACGTGGTTCATCACCAAATAACCCCGAATCTCACTTTCATCCATCGTCCGCCACCAACAGCTCCCACTCCATTTTCTCTCTCAACTGCCCCTTCGTCCCCGTTTCTTCTACCGGCCACACCTGTACCCTCTTCCGATGCGTCCACGAGCACAGGCTTACCCCCGAGGATTCAGAAACTGCACAACAAGCCGGAGACAAAGCTCACTGGCGAGCAAATTGAAGAAATAAGGCGGCTACGAACAGCTGATCCTATCGTGCACACTCGCCAAAAGCTTGCGAAACAATTTGGATGCTCACCTGCCTATATCCCAATGGTCGCTCCGCTGCGCAAGGCTGAGACGCGCAAGGCACTAGCACGAAGGGACCAAGAGCACGAAGCTAATAGAAGTCTATGGGGTGAGAGGAAGGAGATGGTGGTGGCAATTAGAAAGAAACGAAGGTCACTTTGGTGACAACGTTGAGGTAATGATCAACGTCTCTCCGTTCGAAATTGACTGGGTGTGTGACTGGGCTTGCTTCTTGACCTTGCACTTAATTGGACTCATCGTACGTTTTTGATAGGTGCTGCTCTATGCCTTGGCATATGGATACTACGAGTGCGGCGTTCACATGAATACCGTCATTAGAATGAGTACATTTTCCTTCCAGCCGCCACATTCACATAGTATAGTCTTGCTATGGAGATACTCCGACAAATGTCATACACTTGATAATAGCTATTACAGTATAAGTTGGATTTTCAGACCTCGTACTTGTGTAGACTTCCGGGCGCCTAAATGCCTTGCGGTTATTCCTCGAACTCAGTAGCCATCATGTCCACCGCTGCAGCCTCAACTTCAATGGTCTCAGCGGGAGAGACCCCGATGCCACCAGCAAATTCAGATTTAGCCACTACCTGGGCTTTCCTTGAGGAGGGTGTGGATCATATCATGACGAAACTCCACACAGGCGTATCGTACTCGAAATACATGAGTTTGTACACCGTTTCGTACAATTATTGCACATCATCGCGTATGCATGGCAGTGCGGAGCCAGCTGGTCTGGGTGGTCGAAGTGCGTTATCAGCCATGTTCCCGCCAATGGATCTGACATTACGCAATGTGCCATACAGCAGGCGCGAATTTGATGGGTTCCGACCTATATAACAACCTTATTCGATACTTTGTTGACCACCTCAAAGGTCTACGTGAAGTTCGTTTTTACGCTATGCTATCTTCCCCCTTTGTTCGTCTTATATGTCCTCCGTAGCACTCTGACCCTTTGGTGGACGAAGCCCTCCTTCATTACTATGCCCAAGAATGGGATAGATATACAACTGGCGCGAATTACATCAATCGGCTCTTTACTTATCTCAACCGACATTGGGTGAAACGAGAAAAGGATGAAGGACGCAAAGGCGTATACACGGTGTATACAGTGCGTGCATTTTATCTGCTTCAAAGAGGTCGTTTCCTTCTATGTAAATATACTAATACATGTTCTCTGTCCAGCTATCACTCGTCCAGTGGAAAACCAACTTCTTTCTCCATATCCAGTCGAAGAATAGTAAGCTAGCAGGGGCTATACTCAAGCTTATCGAGCGACAACGAAATGGCGAAAACATTGATCAAGGTCTTGTGAAAAAGGTTGTCGACTCCTTTGGTGCGAGTTCATATTTGAAATTTGCTGTATGTTAGCTTAAACGCCACGTATAGTTTCCCTGGGTTTGGATGAGGCGGACTCAAACAAGGCCTCTCTTGAGGTGTACCGCGAACATTTAGAGGGTCCATTTATTGCAGCGACAGAGAGGTATTATAAGCAAGAGTCGGATGCGTTTCTCGCTGAGAACAGTGTGTCTGAATATCTGAAGAAAGCTGAGGAGCGATTACGAGAAGAGGAGGACAGAGTAGAACGTTTCTTGAACACCCATACCCGGAAGACGGTTCGTGTTTGGTATTTGGCATGCCTTTTACTCACTAGCCTCGCAGTTGATTACTCGCTGTGAGCATGTGCTCATTCGCGAGCACTCGGAGATCATGTGGGAAGAGTTCCAGAAGCTCCTCGATTATGATAAGGATGAGGACCTACAAAGAATGTATGCCCTTTTAGCGCGCATACCGGAGGGGTTAGAGCCGCTCAGAAAGAAGTTCGAAGAACATGTCAAGCAAGCAGGTCTAGCTGCTGTTTCCAAACTTGTGGGAGATGGCGCCGGTGCTGTAGACACCTTGGTAGGTGGTCCTGTGTGTCCTGTAGTTTATGCAATGCTAATGTTCATCCAGGATCCCAAAGCTTACGTGGATGCTTTGCTCGAGGTTCACAAGAAGAACCAAGAGACAGTCAATCGGAGCTTCAAGGGCGAAGCGGGCTTTGTTGCCAGTCTTGACAAGGTTTCGTCAACTGCTTGTCAATAAATATAAACTAGTCGTAAACTGAATCGTTTTAGGCATGCCGAGAGTTTGTCAATCGCAATGCTGCAACGGGGACATCAACTACGAAGTCTCCTGAACTGTTGGCTAAGCACGCCGATGCGCTGCTAAGGAAGAGCAATAAACTCAGCGAAGAGGGTGACTTGGAGGAAGCCCTCAATCAAGTGGTGCGCTATACTTACCTTTCATGTGCAAATTCGTGGAAATTGACCCTGCTCCAAGATGGTATTGTTCAAGTACATTGAAGACAAGGATGTGTTCCAGACGTTCTACACCACAAAGCTTTCGAAGCGCTTGATTCATGGTGTATCAGCGTCAGATGAGAGCGAGGCTAGCATGATCTCGAAGCTTAAAGAAGCATGTGGTTTCGAATACACAAACAAACTGCAACGAATGTTCACAGGTTCGCCTTTCCTTCACATTGCAGAGACTGCAATGTACTGTTCCCAAACCGTGTCTTACTCGTCTGATTGTATAGACATGAGTCTTAGCAAAGACTTGACTGATCAGTTCAAAGAGCGTATGCAGACAACACATGACGCCGCTGAATTGGAAGTGACATTCAGTGTGATGGTCCTTGGAACTAACTTCTGGCCCTTGAACGCGCCCACAAACGAATACACCATTCCTCGAGAAATTCAGCCGACATACGACCGATTCACACGGTACTACGGAGCAAAACATTCTGGTCGCAAGCTTACCTGGCTGTGGAATTACTCTAAAAACGAGTTGCGGACCAACTACCTCAATCAGAAGTATATTCTCATGACCAGTTCCTACCAAATGGCAGTATTGGTACAGTACAATGACCATGACACGCTTTCCTTTGAGGAAATTGTCACTGCGACTGCGATCAGCAAGGAGATTTTACGTCAAGTGTTAGGTTTGCTCACCAAGGCAAAGATTCTCATCAGTGAAGAAACAGATCAATATGATTTAAACCCCGGTATGTGAACTATTTCATTCCGGGGGTATTGCTGAGGCCACTTGACTATTTCAAGGCTTCAAGTCTAAGAAGGTAGAAGTCATGGTTAACACAGTTATGGTATATCTACTTATTGATGATTACAGATCCGCGTGAATCTCAACCAGCCAATCAAAGCAGAAGTCAAAGCGGAGTCAACCGATGTTCTCAAGACCGTCGATGAAGATCGCAAATATGTGATCCAAGCCACCATTGTTCGGTGAGCAGCTTCGACCTTCCTTTCAAAGGTCATTGGAACGTATTTGCTTTACAGGATAATGAAGGCTCGCAAGGTAAAATGAATTCAAATTTTGATGTGATGCTACCGATCAAGTCATTTTATAAACAGACCATGAAGAACCAACCTCTGATCCAGGAGGTCATCTCACAAATTTCGCAAAGGTTTACGCCCAAGATTCCAGATATTAAAAAGGGACGTTCTTGTTGCTTCCCTGGCTTTGGCTTACAGACTAACACACATTCCAGGCAATCGATACATTGCTGGAGAAAGAATACATCGAGCGGGTTGAAGGGACAAGGGATACTTTTGCATATGTGGCCTAATCTATCGCACTGTTCTTTGTTGCATTGTCGTTACAATTGTGTACGCACACTGGTCCTTGTATCATACACCTGCTCCTACTACTCCTCTATTTACTCGTCCTGCTGCACTACTTTGACTGCATGGCGTTTCTTGACTTGCCGAAATCGAACGCTCGTAGCGCCAACACACTGTATACTAGATGGGAAGCCCTGAAGCTTGAAGGCTTTCTGGCGGCAAGCCAATAGCTCTAGCTGACGTCCCGATGTCTAAGTGTTGTGTAACTGAGTACCTGTGAGAGAGAGAAGGAATAAACCAATTAGATACGTATTTAAGTGTAAACTGCATCCGATAACAGGAGTTAATTTGAAACAACAGGAGCTTAGTACGTGACGTCAGCTCCAGAAAAGCCCCCACACTCATTCTAGGCCTCCCCAGCATGTAATTTCAGGTTAAACCTGAGTAGGATCTTATTACTGTAATTCCATAAAAGTCAGAACATCGAAAATGGGGTGCGACTAACCAATAGCAATTGCACCATCATGATACATAATGATTTTTTGATGCGAAAGGCAGCAAAAGGGAAAAAAACAAAATAAAAACACTTTCTTAATTGATATCCTGACCTGATCTAGATACAACTAATACGGTGGGAAGTAGTTATGGAATATATAAGAAGTACTAATAGCAGCCGGTTTGAGAGCCCATGGACTAAATCGTGATTCACAATCCCGGACTAGTTACTTTCAATCCTCGCCATTAAGAAACGCGACCACAGCTGCGGCTAGCTGGTTATTGGCGACAAGACCTGGATGGAGCTGTGAAATTAAATGCGATTAACATTAAATCTGAGGTACAACAAAAAGTACTCACACTATCCCAGAACAAGAAATCCTGAGGATCTGGACAGCGACCAAGGTTTGTGTTGCAAAATCCGGTGCTGGTCCCATTCGGCCCAAGGAAGGCTCTGGGATTGGCGACCCTCTGTGCATAGAAGTCAAAAGTAGGGAAGATTTGAATATCGCTCCCGTGAAGACTCTTCTGAAGATCCTGAAGCTGTAAGGCTTGTAGTGCATTATTCGCAGAAACTACTTGAGTCATAAAGGCTGAGAGAAACGCGCCCTATATGTATAGACAATGTCAGTGAAGCAGACAGCCACACGAGAGTCGGATGAACCTCACCGGTTGCGGAACACCGTTGACAGAATTCGCTGAGTACAAGGCCACGTCTTGTAAAGGAATAGTCTGGAAGACGAGGAAGCGACGAAGTCCGAGCTGGTACAGACTCTGGACCTGTTTGACCACGCAATTAGCCTCATTTGTGATTTGAACGCCGGGAGGAAGGATGTCTGTCGTTTGATTGTTTCGGAAAACCTCTGCACCATATGGAAGGTAAGTCAGAAATATACGACATAAATATATGTTCATACGTAGGAAGAACCCGAGGTCATTTGTACCGATAAATATTCCGACAACTGTTTCTTCGGGGTTCTTCATAGAGGGGTCATTCAAAGCCACATATTTCTGAATCTGGGACGAAACATCCTATCGGGGGATAAGTGACAGATGATAATGAAAGCATCGACCGAGTCTGACCGGATCAACGACAGTACCGTTGAAACTTCCTAGAAAAGCAAAAAACCATATAATTTCTATCATAGAGAAATACAGATCTTTGCCTACCTGAGTGCGTCCGAGGAAAGTCCGTGTTCTTGGGGGATATGTGTCATTTATGGCAGCTATGTGGCACGGCAAAACGAGTACATTACAGGTTGCCCCACTGCATTGAATTAACGTCAGTACTTATGTCCGATTTCAATCCGGATTGGATTACCTGAAAGCTAGATTCACGACTCGGATGTCTGATATGTTACGTATGGTTTCCTGACTCGTGAGTGCTCAGGCGACATTCAACGGCATCGATGAAGACACCTTGCAGGAACTCACTGGCCACGAAACTCCATTATCAGCTCTTCCGGTGGGAGGGGGCTAATAATAGACCATTCACGTTAGATCCAAGTGAAGCAGATGGGCGATGTGCAGTGGTATACCGGACAATGAGGAAATGGGAAAGGTGCAACAGTTGCGGGAGGGTTCGTCAGGCGCCAGAAATTGCAGTCATCTGGTAGGGTGTTGGATATATAAATTGGTAAGTGCATCATTTCAAAAGCCTGGTACTCACCAGAGTATGAATCCCCAAAAACGACGAAGTTTTTGACTGAGGATCGTGCAGAGATCGTAACTGCCACGAGTAGGGGGAAGAACAGGCGGTAGTTAACCATGGTAGGCGTATTCTGTAGGCGTATTCTGTAGACGGTCTCAGTAGGTAATGCAACGAAAACAGCTGGAAACCGACCTGGTTGAACGAAGGATAACCTTAGTGTCCACGGCACTGCTAAGCAATGGCTTTATACACCCCGCGTACGGCGTAGAGCATACATAATGTGAGAAAAGCGGGGACAATAAAATATTGAAATTCGGGGCGTGTATGGTAGGTACGTCGTACGGTCCGTTTGTGTTGCAGAAGAGCCAGGTTTCATGGCACGTGCCTTCCTTTACTGCACTCCCGAGTCAGTCGGTAGTAGGAGAATATGATGACTGGGAACGGCAGGTGACTATCATTACGAAGGATATTGCCCATAGTCCTGAGAAATCCTACTACTCTAGAAGGCATAGTCAAGCCGACGAGCTGAGCGGAAGGGACATTGATGAGACATTGTGCAGGGCGGCTAGTCACGGTAGTAGAAGTGGTCTCGTGAGATGTCGAATGGCTATGAAGCAGCAAGACGGCCGACGATGAAGGTGAGTCAGCCGGTGAAGATATGCAGCAAGTTGGGCGGCACGCCGGGCCTCCTGGCTATATATTACTACAGTTGTGCCTTTAACCCTTTGCTTAGTACCTGGAGAACGGAGAACTAGACTCGAGGGCCGCGAAGCCAGCAGACCTTTTGCTCGGATTAGAATGTTGGACGTGAAAGTTCAATTAGAGGGCTGACCGCAGTCACAGTGAGGGTACTCAATGGCCGGCCATGACCACAGTGGGTCCTTATGGGCTCCACTATCTAATCTTCCTATGACATGTGTCGTGTATTCCCAGACAACAAAATAATAAGTACTTTTGCAGCACTGTAAATACAGTCTACTGTCAAATGATTACAATGGCTCATAATGGACTACCCCTTCCCATTGGTGAGTTCTCTTAAATTCACAGATGTTACCTGGAACTTTGGAGGTCAGACTTTGAAGTGATACAAGGGGGTAGGGACTTGGCTTCAACTTATGGGTTGCACCACCTACTATTGTTTGGTCTCTAATTTCAGAGATTGGAGTATTGGAGGTTGTCTGGAGGTTCAGACTCAGGGGTATTACTAATAGTATCTAACTACAGAGATAGTGATGCAAGAAGGACTGGAGGTTGGTAACAGGGAAATAAGTCAATATTTGAACTAAAGAACAGATACAAGATTGGAGGACTATTAATACCTTGTATTCTAATTGTATCCCAAGAATGTGTAACAAGAAAGACATAAGTGTAACACAAGAAGGACATAAGGGTCAAATAATAATTGGGGTTCAGAATAGGGTCAGAGGTTTGGATCAAGCAAGGTACAAGTATTCTACTTTGGGTTGTGAATGAGAATTATACTTTAAGAGGAATATAACAAGAACTAAAACGGAACATAATAGTTACTTTAGAGTTCAGAGGTCCAAAGGTTTGGAGCTTCAGTGTTAGATCTAACAAGCTCCTTCAGTGAGCTCTAGATGTGGATTGCTTGAAGCCTTTATGGCTATTGAGTGTGAGATATGGGAGAAGGATGCAAGGAGAGGCAGGGAATGGGTCATGGAGTTAAAAATATTGAGATCTGTAGAGTGTATATGTTACCAATAATTATTAGCAGGCTGAATTGAAAATATCAGGCACACCAATAATTATTGGTAACATATACACTCTACTTTGTCAGTCTCAGTTGTGATTTGAACAACTGAGGGAAGAGAATTTGGACCCAAACTCACATATGTACACTCACTACGAATGATTTCATATATTCAGAACAATAGCAAGAAGATGAACTGTGGACATGTGTCATAGATCCTGGACACTTGTCCAATCCAAGAGTATGTGGACGCGTTGTGGACGTCTAACGCGACTCGCACGTGGATGTGATGTTTCGAGGTCACCGGCAACTCTTCGGACCGGTAATCACGTGATTCAATTGCAAATCCAATGCTGGCCGGCCGTGGCCAAACTAGCTTCATCAGCGTGGTGTTGGTGATTCTCAGTTCCCGACGGAACGGAAGAAACTCGTCCTGGGGCCTTTGCTCTGCTCAGCATGGGACGCAAAATACTGAATGGTGGTGAATTTGACTATTCAGGACTTCTTTAGCAGCGAGATCTAATAAGAACACGATCATAAGGAAACAAGATAGACAGACATGCAGGTAAAGAGAGACTGGTGAGTGAGGCCTAAGCAAAGGCACAGTGATACATCATAGATCCAGAAAATAAACGATAAGGAAAGAGTCACAATCCGCCAACGCCTGACAGTGCCCACTTCTCAGCATGCTTCCCTCCGGCGGCGGGTTGGGACCCGCGAGTTTCGGCGCGAAGTTTCGCCTCATCGGCAATGCCCTTTAATTTTTGCTTTTCAAGTTCCTTTTTCCGCTTCTTGTCATCCGACTTGCTTGACTTTGGGCTTTTTGGAAACCATAATCCAGATAGGTACTGTGTCGATTCTCGGTCCGATTGGTCTGGCCTACGTACCTCCTTCTCTTCTAGCTCCCGCAGTTTGAGTTCCAGCTTATCGGCCTTGCTGCGGGCTTTGGCAACGTCCTTCTCCAATTTAGAGCTGCTTCGCTTGGGGCTCAGAAGTCGCGCCAAGCCACCACCAGAATGTGGCACAGGTGTCATGCTAGAGCGACGATCAGAAGACGATGGGCGTTCAAACGAGCTTTGGCCACTAAGAGATCGCGGCGACATCGACAGGTCGAGGCTCGACAGACTGTCGCCGGGAGAATGCGAGTCCGGAATTCCTGTATTAACGCGAAGCCAATCCTGTGTGCGTGTATTCTCGACCTCGGAAATATCGCTCAGACCGGTTTTGATCCTGGGAAGTTGGTGTTTGGCGGCCAGGATGTTTTGAGGGGGTAAAGGGAAATTGGAGAGACTCTGTTGTTCAGAATCAGCTGATTGCCGTGGGTCATCGTAGCTGGTGTGCTCATTAATAGAATGCAACGAGGGCTGCCGTGGGAGTTTCCAATCTGGAGACGGGGTAGCCACAGTTATCTTTGCCACGGCATCGACAATGTTAGCCAAAGCAGGGCTGAGTGGTGTGACTGGAAGGCTCGAGTTAGCGGAGGACGACGAGAGACTTCCGGAAGAGTGAGAGAGTTCAGACGCCTGCGTGAGTGATGGAGTGTCTGCAATGGAGGGTGTATCGCTAACGCTAGCGCTGCGGGAAGGTCGATAGACAGATGGATAAGGAAGATGAAACGCTGCGGGCTTCTCTGGAGGAGAGAATGAACTTGTAAGGGGACTAAGGTCCGGCTGCGTGCCGAAGAAATAGTCTTCCGAATCTGGCGGATTGGGAGGATATTGTGAGTAAGAAGGACGCGCATTGTATGAAGCGCGAGAGAGACTAGTAGAGGTCCAGGTTAGCTCTTGAGACGGCGAGACAGTTGAATCCAACCCCAGAAGTTCTGGGTCAATCTCATCCTCGTCATCGGAAACGGGGTATTCCAGCATATAGCGTAGGGCCGGATCGGTTTGAGATTCAACGGAAGAAGACCGTCCAATGCTCGAAGAACCTGTGGAGGATGCCGGCACCTCAGAAACAGGTTCCAAGTCAGATATTGTCCCCAACGAGCTCTTTTTCGAAGACCGACGTGATAATGTCGCCCTCACATTGCCGTCCGCAGGTGTGGAAATACCATCCACATGGGGTTGGGATGTTGCTGTTAGAATAGTCAGAAAATCATTAAGTAACGAGTCACAATACCCACTACCGTTGGTCCCGTTGGTCTGTTGACCATGGTCTGTAGATGTAGACACAGAAGACCCCGGTTGACTCTGATTCGGGTCTGAAAGTCCTCGAGGTCTCGCGTGATGATGATGCCCAGATCCATGCCCACTTCCACCGCCGCCCCCATGACGCTCATCAGAGCGACCAATGCGTGGTCGCCCTGGAGGGCGCTTCGGCTTGAACATACGCATTGCCCTGTGTATTCGGTGTCATATTAGCTTCGATCACGTGCGCGGCCCAAAGTCAATGATAAAATGAAAATAGAAATATGTACCTGAGCCTTAAACTCTGACAATCGCACAATGTCGCCACATCGTATACACCGCTCACACCGGATGTGCCGGCGCTTAACGCTCTGTGCATAGCATGCTTAACAAGATCCCGTAAATGAACCAGGTCATACGTAGAACTCAGCAGCAGGAGTGCGCTGAGGACTGCTGGTGCGTGCTGGAGGGGTGTTAGCAGTGCCTGCGCGTACAGATACTGCAGAAATGCAACAGTTATTGGATAAGGCTCAGCAAGGTGGAGTGCTCGAGGTGTTAAGCGGGGATCTGGGCGTGGAAGTACGGGGTCGGTTGAACCTGCAGGCAGTGGCAACGGAGAAACAGGGCTAGCACCAGAGACACCAACAGCACCGGAAGCTGCGGCGGTATACCGCTGGCGCTGCATATAGAACCATGGCCACCGATCTTCCAATAGCTTGCGCGAGCAGGCAATTCGCCTGCCATCGTCGCACACTACCTCAAAATCGGCGAACGCACCATCTTCTAGTGCAGCAAGCCCCATAGTTTGGGCCTCGTGACCAAATCCAAAGCCGGGACTAGGGGGTTGGTAGATCGCAAAAGCTTCAAGATCAATATAGGCCACGTGATCCCAACTGAGCAGACGATGGTTGTAATCCTCGACAAGGTTACCCTCGCGGTTACCAAAGACGAGCAATTTATTGGCCTCTCTCCAAAGTACCGCTCGACACCAGCTGCCGGTCGCAAGTGCGGTCCCTGGCTCAATGCGTGACCATGTCATGGTCGGCAAATCAAGCGACCAGATTGAAAACGCTTGGTAGGAGTGGGCGAGGTAGGTGCCTGCGATGATGAGCGAAGTGCCTAGAAGAGCACCTGTAGGGAATCGAAGACCTGGAGGCAAGGCGAGGCCTGTCATGGAAGTGGAGCGATCTGTTATAGTAAAGGATGACGGTGGTTGGGGAGTGAACACTTCGAGCTCGCGCTTGACATCTGTAAACTAGAAGAGCAAGAAATGTTAAACACGACAGACATACAATAGTTGTTAACCCCTACGTTATAGTTGGAGTATAAGAAGATTTCACTAGGAAAGGCAGGCGTGGGCGGCGTAGAATAAGGGAGTCGAACGAATGTATCTGGTGAGGTTACAGGTAATGCGGAGGGGATATTATCTGATCGGAATCGCGGCGCCGGTGGAGGAGTGGGCTCAGAATCTGGGTGTCGCACACCAAGTGTGGAGGAGAGAGCCACACTGCGGTATGTTCCGCAATGACGAGGATAATCGCTTCGATGGACCCATGACCGTGATGGTAAGTCATACACATGGATATCATCGAGCCAACCATTTGCGAGGTCCTGGCCGCCAATAATGAAAAGCATGTCGGAGGAGACAGAGGACAGGTGTGCGTATCTAGCGCGGGGAATAAGGGAATGTGGGGATTGCGGTGATGATGGTATCTCTTCCGTGGGGAGCCAGCGCGACTCGGCGAGAGAGTAAAAACAGACATCGTTTAATACACAAAGCGTCTCCTGGGCCTCATCGGTGCCTTTATAGCCCATCCCGCCAAAGACTACGAGGTGGTTATTCCCTGAGCAAGTGTAAGTAAAGGATACGCGGTAAGTCGCGCAGCCGAAACTGACAAGTGTCTGAGCTGTGGAAATAGCGGGGTCCTGGAACAGCGCTCTCTGGGGAAGGCTCTACTTTAGCCCAAGTGAATGTCTGTAGGTCAAACACGTAGAGGTCGGACAGCATCCGTCGCTCGACGACAAGACGACCACCCTGCATTTATATGCGTGTCAAACTGCAGTCCTAGAAGATCCAGGCGAGAGCGCTCACAAAGAGATACATCTTGTCCCCAACGACCGTCGTGGACGCGCCCTAACCGGGAGTCAGTGTATCGAACGCGCATCAGACCAGGAAGGCACTGACGACGAGCTTTGGAGGGACCATCCCCCTAGTCTTCCTGGCTACAGTCGCCAGTTCAGCAGAGACCGAGTGGACGTTCATGCTTGAAGACAAGCTGGGGGAGAAGGCGAAAGGACCTGAAGTTGAAGTTAAACGGTATGGGTTTATCGGGCTGGACGGATTGAGGCGGCGCTTGAAATGGTCGAGGCTAACCTGAATTTGCGATGACAACGATGGGAAATTGACTGCATAGGAACCGCATAGGCAGTACGTCGGTACCGTATGATAAAGAATTATATATGTCTTTCCTGACAGATGTAGATAATCGACAATCCAGTAGCAAAGACTTGTCGAACCTGCCTTTTTGTCACACTTGAGTAGCGCCTTGCCGCCTTTTTTGCCTCGAGGCACGTCAAATCAAGAGTTCTGCTCGGCGTGCTAGCCTCGAAGGCTTCGAGGTTTTTCTACAAGTGGTAAGTATAGGCCCTAGCCAAATCTATCCAATACCAGCCTGTAGCTGACGGGAGAGTTGTTTCCAGCAGCCAAACAACAGCCGTCGCGCTCGCCTCAGTTGACAACCGAGCTCGTTGACGACTATAGTCTCAGTCCTCGTTATACCAGTCAGCCTGAATGTCCGACGTCTCGAGTGGAGCGCCAGTTTCGCTCATTTCTCACTCGCCGTCATCACTCAAATTTCCTGGTTGGTTTCGGCCTGTTACGGCCGTGTGTCAGCGATGTGATTTACCATCGGTTCGGGAACAGCCGAAGGGGTACCTTGATGAAAGACTGATTGCAGAGCGTATAGGCGATATCGAGAATCTGGTAGACTAACTGCACCCACACCCCAGTGACATTGACAACCAGACGACCGATACACAGGTAAGGGAGAAGAGGTCACCTATAAGCATCCGCCCTGCCGCGGACCATCAAATGTCTAGGTCGTAAAGTCCGAGGGTGTCTTACTCTTTCTCGCCCTTTCGCTTTTTTAATGGTATAGAATCTTTGTGAAAACGAGGTCTGAACCAATTACAGTAACCCCGGCGACCTACCTGTTATCAGGTATCGGGTGCACAAGCTTGGAGCATCTCGATCACTGGTAGGAGAGAAACACGGTGACAGGGTCTTAGCAGTTTCTAGCCCACTTTTTACTATTACAGTATTCCCTGGTGTTCCACAGCCATTAATGACTTCTACACCCTGGCTTCGGCCAAACTTGAAATCAGATTTCTTGTCGTAATCTTGATCTTGGTCATTTCAGCCACAGGGACCGACACGTGTGGTCCGTCATTAAAGCCGTTTACACCACAACGAGACGGATAGCAGCCTTTCCCTCGTGCGGCATGAATAGGCGTCCACCGTCCTCCTGACAGGTTGGTATACAAGCTTGCACTCGACGGCGAAAAGCAGCATTTCTTCTTTCGGTTTTCGTGTCTTTGTCGTCCTTCGGGGGCTAATAGTAGAAAAGATCGTGCTCCCCGATTTAAGAAATACAGCAGGGTCTGGTCTGGACAGCTTGGACCACTATTCCGACTCGCGGCGGGTGACATAGTGCAGGTTATACTGGGCTGGGTCAGAAAAAATGCAACAAATTGCATATGGTGGAAGCCAAGAATATGTTCTTGCTTCAGCAAGGGTCATTCATAACTCATCGATTATACCTTTATTTGTATGGATGGTCTTTTTTGCAGGATAAGGAAGCTTTTGTCATTGTCAATTAGTAACGTGCTCCGGTGACCAATATCGATATATCTATTTGAATGAATCCATAAGTGCTGAGCAGCAAACCATAGATGTATAGGTTGCCATGTGAAGTTCATTTTCACGATTAGATTTGTTGGTTCTACAAAACCAATTATGTTGAACATTTTCTGACTTTCGAGCGACTGGCTAGATCAGTCTTTTTAGACGCCAAGCGCCAATTGAACTTCTCCTTCTGCAGCATTCTCTTCCTTACCCATCGCAGCGCTGAGCCGAGCCTAGACTGTCCCTTGGTCGAGGTACCCGTTCATTTTATAACATTGCAGATGAAAGTTAAAGCTTGTATACGTCAAGCCTTGGAGCTGGCGGCGCCGTGCTGCTGGGCTGCTAAGAATTAATCGATCGATCTTCAAAGTTCGCTCCTTTCGTCGTCTGCGTTGTCATTGTCCGATACAGCTTGTCACCATTACAAGGAGGTACGGCAATCAGTCGCACACAATGGACGCCGTGGTTCACCCTGACCCTTCTACGCTCCGTATCACGACTCACGAACAGTACCACTCCGCCACTGTTCTCACTCCGTCATCAGTCAAACCCTCACCACTACTGCAGTTTGATGAGTGGTTCACAGCCGCAAATAACTCCGGCGTTAAGGAACCCGAAGTCATGTCCCTCTCGACCTGTACACATGCCGGCATCCCCTCGTCACGCATCGTGTTACTCAAGCAGGTAGATGCACGGGGATTCGTGTTCTTTACCAACTACACCTCGCGTAAGTCTCGCGAGCTAACAGATAACCCTCATGCGGCATTGGCATTCTATTGGAGAGAGGTCTCACGGCAGGTGAGAGTGATTGGGACCGTCGAAAAAGTTTCGAGATTAGAGAGCGAAGCCTATTTCAAAAGCAGGCCACTAGGTAGCAGGCTTGGCGCATGGGCAAGTCGACAGAGTAGCGTCATCAGGGAGGGAGAAGTAGCAGAGAGGGTACAAGATATGAAGACACGGTTTAATGTCCTGGATGAAGCAAGCGAGGTGGACATACCCCTGCCTGATTTTTGGGGTGGATGGAGAATCATTCCTAAGTGCGTGCTTGTTCTGGTCTTGAGAGAAGGCTGATGTAATTTCTCGGTCGCTCAGCGAGGTCGAGTTCTGGGCCGGGAAGCCGTCCAGGCTTCATGATCGTGTACGATACTTACGGGTGGAGGCATCCTCCGAAGACGCACCGGAATGGAAAATAGAACGACTATCACCATAGAGGAATGCGAGAGCAGCTTCAAGTTGATGAATTGGCGATACCAAAGGTTTTTCAATATTACCATGGCGTTACAAATAATGCATACATGGATGGCACTTGTCAATTTTAACGCTAGTTAGTTATAATGCTGCATTAGTGGGGCATAATGTGTGGGAGTCCTGACGCAATTACACACCATAGACCTCCACTCTTATAATGGTTTCGCTGGTGTCTGCGTGAGTAAAATACCAAACCGTTTCTTTACGGTGACACGATGCCGCGAGAACTTGTCATCGGGTGAGAACCGTGCTGGCACCACAAGTGAGCCCAGGTGAAACGACACAGCTACAAAAGTCGAGCTGACCTGGGTGTGCAGACTTGGTGACCCCGCCCGACTCGACGACCTTCTGAAAACACGATAAATCTGCGGAATGATCAATTCTGTCATGTGAACGTACTTTGAGAGTATATATCCTGTTCCCGCCCTCGTCTAAGGTGTACATGAGATGCATGTTGTGGATCACTGGATCCGAGATTTTCGTGCAGCGAGAAACAATAGCAAGAGTGGCGGCGGAATTTCAATTACAGTATGGCGAAGGCATTCGGCCAGCTGCCGCATAATACACTGTACTTATTCAAACTGAGGGGTCTCACAAGGTACAGTATCCCTTCACCAAGCACGGATTATTATAACCCTTTGGAATCAAGGTCTATTACGATGACTCTCGAGCCTGCTTGGTACCAAACAGCTTAATGTAAGCGATACCTTTCGAGGTTAGAGAATTCAATTCAAATCGGGAGGATTTTCTTAGGCTAAGAGGACCCAGTAGATTCTATAGCAAGAGACTATGAGATGCAGTGAGTTTGTGTTTAGATTCCCGCCAACTGTTAGCACAAGTTAGCCGTCTGAAAATACAGTGCCAACACCAATTAAGAAGAAAACACCAAGACCACCCAAACATCCTGCACCTACGCATTTCCTTCTGTTCCCTCTCCCTTTTTGGCAAACCGTCTTAATACACGAGCCAACCTCACTAAGCTCTGCCTGATCTTTTCCTTCATTCTATCATCAGTTGCCTCTAGTTCAGCCACCCCCTTCTTCGACATGCTTCGCGCCGGAACTTCCGCATCCTCACTCTCAATTCCATCCTCTGTTTCCATCTCATCTCCCTTGTATGACACAGGTTGTGGATATATCCTAGGTTGACCTGGAGCCCACGCCACATCATTAGGCGGATATCCAGTGTTGTATGGATGAGGCGGTATACCAGGATGATGTGGATACGCCGGATAACCGTACGGGGGATGCACATGCGTGTACCCAGGTGGGGGCGCCGGCGCCGATGCAGATTGTGGACGAGACGCAGGCGGTGTTACGGCGCGGTTCGCTGTTGGACGTCGTGTTGCACGCTTTGAGGTCTACAACCACCAGAGCATCTGCGTCAGACCAAGACCTCAAATGAGGTAACAAGAGAGAATTCGCTGTATTCAAAGAAGCTGAACACATACAGTAGGTCCTCCACCCCAACTCGGATTAAGTCTATATTTGCCGCCAATTTTCTCCAAACGACCACGCTTCAGGGCTTTATGAAGAGCTTGTGACGCAGATGGACGAAAGTTTTGCTGTAACGGATAGTGCCTATAGTGGAGATCGTCAGCTACTCCCCATGTCTATACACGCAATGTTTTCGATTCAAAATATGCCGAGAAATGATGCTTACGAAGCCATCCATGCAAATAATATCTTAGGCGGTGTACCATCCCCGTCTCCAACATCCACAATTGCTTCAACTATCATTTCCTCATAGCTTGGCATAGCATTCGGATCATCTCGTGAACTGACTACAGGAGGCGGAGTCGGACGCGCTAGTTGGGACTTGTTCGGATCTCGCGTCAAAGGGGCGGATGTGAACAATGGATGTCGCACTGGCGGAGCGGAAGGCGGTGATAGTGTCTGGGACTGGGGTTGCGGAGGTTGCGGGAGAGGGTAGTACGGTGTATGTGTGTATGGATACACATGTGAAGGTTGTTTGTACGGGGGCGGCTTATATTGGGGCGGCTGCACTACTGGAGATTGTGTTGGAGAAGGGTGAATTTGAGGTGGTGGTGGCGCAGGAAGCGGAACAGACGAGGAAGCAGGTTCAGCCTTCACAACGACCGCCACATCAGCAGTACCTTCCGGGGAAGGAGATTGAGAGTGCCTCTGCGGTCGTTGGAGCGCTTTGATAGCACTGTCAAGATCATGGGGAAAGATAAGTGCATGGCGGTTAGAATCGATAGCAAGAATGAGGTCAATCAGCTGCGGTGGTGGTAAGAGAGAGAGGTAAGTGCGCTTGGAAGACTGTGCTGCAACAGCATCATCTGCGAATAGTAATGAACGAGAAGAAGCTAATGAACAGATGGAGACTGTACCTTGTAGCGATCCTTCATGCTCTTTTTCTTGCGTGGATGGTGGTCGAGACGAAGAGGGGCTAGCCTGCTGCTCGGGCATCTGTATAGTCACTCACGAAAGTTTTTCGACACGCTTAGAGCAGAGAGGTCACGTGAGGCAAACAAATGTTCTTTCCAAAAAAAAGTTGTGCAGCTTGAATATTTGAATGCCGGTATTTGACAGAGTCACGACATACAAACTTTCCAAGCTAAATATTCTCCTCCATTGACGTTCATGCGCATGCCAGAGTTAACCGGCCAATGACTCCTCAACGGAACTGACAGACTTTCAGAACGTTGATGTAACACGAAACTGTCATATGTCCACAATGATATAAAAATACACCCACCACCCACTGGTAAGAAAAATACCTGTGTACTGCTATGCCTGCTGCTAGTTCTGGATGAGGCCGGTGACAGAGCAAAATTTACCTCGAGGATTGATGAGGCATATTTGCTGCGAGCCGTAACAAAAATGGCCCAAACAAATAAAGGCACTTTTTTAACTGTTGTTAAAAATAAATTTGTAAAAAATTCATTAAATCTGAAGGGAAAGTATGCACTCGGCCAGAGTCATATAATTTATTATAAAAATAGTAGAAAAAAAAGTTAAATTTAAAAAATTTTCCATAATGAATTTTATCTTAAAAAAAAAGAACCAAAGGATAAAATTTTATCTAGAATTCATCATAGAAAAATTTAAAGGTCCCTTTTACATATTAATTTTGATTAAAATAAGAAAGTTTCCAATTGTATCATATAACCATTGCTTTGAGTAATTTATACTTAATTACTAATGATTCTGATAGAGTTTCATTGCTCTTTGGAAAGCTCTCCCTCCAATGCGACGGGTCCTGTGTTCCATGAAACATAACTGTGATATATGGCCGACAGAGAATGGACGCCACAGAGGGAATGCGTGTACTTAGTCACGATGTAAAGCTTCGTTGTTCTATCCTTTTTAAATCCACGTTTATCCATTGAGGATAGATCGGTCTTATGTAAATACAATCCTTGTAACTAATGAGGTACTGCCAATTTCTTTGAGTTCAGTTTAGGAGTTCACAAGTCAAATCACTCCCATTGCATCTCTCCTTCAGCCATCGTAAGAAGACGTGGCCAAGCCTGCCTCCTTGGCTTTGATCTCTGCACAGATGGATGTTTCAGAATTGACATTCGCATCAAAGCTACGAAAAAGGCACTCACGAAGGGCAGTGTGTGTCGAATGGAATCGGCAAAGAGCCAGATTGCCTTCACGATAAGAGGGCTACTGAGGGGGATGTTCCTTTGTGTGAAAAGAAGACTTACCCATCATATAATAGAAGTTGGGTAAACCACAGGGTGTCCACACCCCGCTGACCTCTCCCTCATTCGTCAGGCCCCATATGGGTGAGACTCTGGAAACTAGAGCCTCACCCATCAATTTCTTAAGGGGTACACGAACGTCCCCCATTCTGATGGAACACGGCCGTCAGTAAAGGATTGCGTCATTTAATGGAGTATGTGGAGAGCTGACCCGGTGGCAAATACCACAAGATCCGCCTTCAGCGTCGATCCATCTTCAAAGACGAGGCTATCTGTCGTGAAGCTCTTTACGCCACCATTCTTGAGCTTAATCTTGCCATCAATGATAAGCTGACTGGCTCCAACATCTACGTGGGGACGTGGTGGTTAGATCGCTCATCATTAAATTACCTGTAGCACACATGTCGAGGAAGTGATGCACACCAAGATAGTATCCTCCGCCGCGATTCCATGCCATCATCAAGAAACCTGAGTCATCGTCTCCGTTATTGGTTTTAAAACCTACTTGGTGCAAGCCCTCGATTGTTTCCCTGCATACCAAGGAAGTGTTAGAAGGGATAGTACGACAGGGCAGTGACTAACTTGTCGTATTCGATCACTCGTTTCATTGACATTTGGTGAATAAGTTTTAGGAGATGGTTGGGAAATGATGCATTGATAAGATCTGCGATTTCAGTCGGGGGCCCTCCTTCCTCGTAGAGTCCTGTGTGTATGAGAGTTGGTCAATGTCTCAGCCCTGGACGAGGAACACCGATGCTATCACCCTCAAAGAAGACGGGAACGCCCTTCTTGACGGATATAACACACGTAGACGATCGCTGGACCTGCAGACAATGCATCTATCTGTCTTAGACTTATACACGAGTCGAGCATTGAGTACCATTGTGACATCCACACCATGACGTTGGAAATCCTGTGCGATGTCGTGCGCTAGACTTTTTTTAGTTGTACCCAAGATAATAGTCCTGGAGGCCATTCACCGGCGGTGCATGAGCCCACCACGACTACTTTCTTCCCCAGATAATCTGTGGCTTGTTTGTGGTTCACGGAATGCACGATCCTCCCTTGAAATTCAAACTGAATGGCGTTTTGTTTGCTTTAAAATCAGAAAACGGTCGACTTAATCGCAATGCAAGGATCTCACCATTCCTGGTATATCCGGCATCTTCGGCTCGTTTCCAGCAAGGCCAATGGCCATTACGATATGTTTTGGTCTCATGATTCTCTTTGAGCCATCTGCCTTGATCAGAGTGACAACAAACACGTCTTTAGAGTCATCGCGGTCAATCGTTTGAACAGTAGTCGAGGTCCAGACGTTCAACTCCATAGAATGTGCGTAGGATTCCAACCAATCTGCGAGCTAGCGCAGAAAACAGAGCGGTAAGAATGTATCTTGATGTGACCTATAGAGTTACCTTATGAGCCGGCGTGTATACGGGCCAAGTCGGTGGGAAACTGTGTTTGGTCGTGTGAGCTGGAAACATCTCTATGTAACTAGGGACATACTTCAAGTATGGTAGATGATCATACCCTGCCAAATACGGACTGTAAATGAATTACTCAATAATGAAGAACACGGGAGACGTACAGACTGGATCATGAAGGCAAAGAGCCTGATACCTGTTTCTCCAGTTGTCACCTATGCGGGCGTTCTTTTCGACAACAAGCGCAGGGACGTCCTGATACTTCAGCCTCGCAGCAGTGTCCAATCCACTGTGACCGCCACCAATTATCAGGACATTTGGATCTGCATCCTCAAAGGCTGTCTCCTTGGCTCTCTGGTCCACCCACTGCCCGTGATTTGACTCAAAACTCCGGAGAGGGCCGACTTTGTATGGCATCCCCCGCAACGATTCCAAGTTGGTGTACATAACGTGCGCTTTCCATAGGCCATTGGCTGTAGGTACGACCCGAAATATACCAGAACATACGCCAACAGCCGTCTCGAAGTCGAAAAATGCCTGCACCCACACAAGACCAGGAACCTCGAACAAGGAGGGCTGTTTGTCCCTATGGGTGGCTAAATGGATGTTATCGACCTTTGCATCTGCCAGGCGAGCTTCTAGCAGCTTGCGAATACGGGGAATCCCATGGATAGTCCGGAATGTCCAAGTGAGCGCTAGCATGTCCCTCCACAGGCCATCTTCCAGAAACAAAACAATCACGGCATCAACATCGCCTGACGCAACAGCTTTCGAGAAAGCTTCAAGCCACCCAGCAGCCACCTCGTATGTATTTACGTGGTCCGGGCGTTGAGCATTCAGCTTGGCTAAGGTAGGAAGGGACACTTCGGACTCAAGAGAGGTGGCAGTCATGGTATATAATAAGAGGAAGAACTAGGTATGGTTGTAGTCTAGCTTGAACCTTTGCTGCCGAGCCATGGAAAACCAATATCACGAGGGAACAGCGTCGCGTGATTCAGAAGTGAGTTGTTTATAAAGCTAGCCGCGGGCTCGGCACTGGTCCTTGATCAAGCCTTCCGGCGTCCCTGAC
>QFFB01022678.1:0-12349 GCA_003316465.1 Ramaria cf. rubripermanens
ACAATAGAGACAGGATTCCCATCGGATGGAAGCTTTGGAGAAAGTAGCTTGAGTGGATAGGTATAAGAAAGCTCTGAGAAAGAAGCCTCTTTGCCAAATGCATGGAGAACGGCCTTGCCTTTGCCGTGGACTCGTGTTGCTGGATAAATTGGGGACATAAGTCGAGATTAGAAATTCCGCACTTGAATGCACTATTCACTTTTTTCAAACATCTCTAGCTGTATTTGAGCCGACAGGACAATAGCAGTGGCCAATGATTGTGGAGGACCAACCAACTTATTTCTCTCTTGTGCGTGATGGGCGGCTAGGGTAAAACCGGGTCAAGCCGGCTGAAGCGAAATCCCCGACTCCGACGAAGATACATAACAAGAAGTAAGGAAGCGGAATGGGTGGTGCAAAGAAAAGAGCGACTCGGGGACAAGACGTGAAGAAGAGGACACTGTGAGAAGAGGAGAAAAAACATGAGCTCTATATACACTGAGAGATAGACCAATATTTTAGTGGACAATGCGGCGGACGTGCTCAAATCACGTGCCTCATCCTTGTCCGAATCAATTATTTTCCGCTTGAGTCAGCGGCCTAAGTCTCAATGCACTTCAAGGTCTCCAAAAAGTTGTACCGATCTAACAGGTAACAAAAATGAATAAAGTTGATATTTGAGGGCATAGCGCATACATTTCTTTTCTGAGACCGGGCATGATACAGTCTAGACCAACAAGACCAAAACGAGAATGGGAGAAAGGCAAAGAAAGGGATCTTGGGGAGAGGGGGTAGGGGGATAAGTGCATACAGGTGAAATGATGAGGTGATGAGCAAGACGAATCCAACAGACCAGAACTAAGGTATGTGCGGGAACCAAGAAGTAGAAAAATGCAATATAGAGTGAGCGACGTCAACATGCCAGCACCTAGGGTAACCAGACGGTTAATACTGCCGGGTGGCAAGGGCGCGGATCTCGTATAACGACGTCCTATCCGGTTCGTCGCCGTTCTCGCCCGTAAGGCGTAGTCGCCACCCTTTCATTTCCGCCCTATGGCGGTCTTCGGCGACACGGCACTTTTCGAGGAGCTTGCCGTCGACATCCAATAAACTGGTCAATGCCGGTCGTGCTCCTCGCTCCGAGCCGCTCTCCGACATTGTCCGTGAGTGTGTACTTGTTGGCCGCCTAGGACTTGGCGAGTCGCCGCGTGTCGCGGCAGTAGCAAGGCTCTGATCCAGCGGTTGACTCGGGGTCGCCCGGATTGTCCCACCCTTACGATCCCAATCATCCTCCTCGTCGTCCGCGAGTTCAGCAAACACATCAGGTTCGTCTTCCTCTGGAGGTAGACGCGATATCCAACACATGCGAGAAGGGTCAAAGATCATGTTGCCCACTACACGCGCACCAGCCGCAAAGTTGGCGACAGGAGAACCAATGGAGGATCCTGTGAGATGCGTAATGAGTGCGGGGCGAGTGGATGACGAGGTGGCAGCATCAAAATCGCGCAACGCCTGGTCATTGCCCTCCCAACGGAGGGATTGTGGATTCCATTTCATGTCCCCCACGACTATAAAGTCGCTTAGTATTGATCACAGCTTACAGTCAGAGGCCGCACACACCTTTAGGCGGACCAGCGCCACCTAGGTTGCGAATCAGTGTTGGCTTACGCCGTGTTGTTCCGCTGGGAATACTTGATGGCGTTTGAGGCGTAGGCTTTTTCCGGGATGTTTTGCGTGGAGGATTTTCAACGGCCTTGGTGGCAGTGAAATCAATCCTCTCCTTACGCCTTAGCGTATTTGTCACGGGCGCAGGTTGTTTAGAATCTGTACAATCATCAACATTCACTTGCGCCAACGACCTGAGGGTACTCACCAATCCCTTCTCGTTTTCCAGACTTTCGTCCAATGGTGGCTTTGACATCCTTTTCGGATGCGCCTTTGCTGAGTCTTGGAGCTCCAGCACCTCTCGGGAGAACGCGATAACGGCCCTCCTGCTCTCTGTCTGTCGGCAAATCCTCAATTCCATCCAACTCTGTTCCATCCCCATATGTCCGCGCCCGCTTTGGACGGCGTAAGATCTTGACTGTCCCTGAAGGGTTTGTCTGTACCTGTGAAGCCTTAGAGGTTCGTGAAGAGGACCCGTTTGATGTAGTCGAGGATGGTCGAGGTGGTAGCGGGGAGGCTGCCCTGCCATCTTTGCCGCCCGTGCTAGGTCCAAAGACAGATGCTATCGCAGGCCGTACCTTTGCACGACTCGAACTAGTCGGCATGGTCAGTCTGAGCGCAGCCGTATTACCACTCGGGGTAGATGGTCGCGTCGGCGGGACGTGGTAGAGGCGTTCCAAATCCGGCGCGCGGAGACGTGTAGTGGAGTGAGGGTTAAATTGCGTCTGAGTCTGCTGTGCTCGTGCGCGGGATGCTGCTGTAGGGGCGTTGTAAGATGTGGGTGATTGGACTGAAGTCGAGGAAGGACCGGCGGCGGCGGCAGTATCAATAAGGGAGCTGAGGGATGCTTTACGGATTATATGATTGTTGTTCGAGCTGGACCCGCGAGGGGAAGGGGGTTTGAGGACCGAATGTGATTTCTGAGCTCTAAGTGGCCCTGAGGTAGGTGACTGCAAGAATGAACCATTATGTGAGGATGGTGGCGCTGAAGACAGTGTTTGATGCGTGGACTTCCTAGTGAGCGACGGGCGTATAGAGGACTGGGAGGGTGGGGATAATGCTAGGGTTCGCAAGACCCTGGCGCTGCTGGAGACAGGCATGACGGGCGATTTTGCACGGTCCTTTGACCCTGCCAGTAGCGAAGCCGGTCGCACACTGCCAATGGGCGGGCGCGGAGGAGCTGATTTACTCCTACTGATTGTCTTTTTTTGTTCCAGCACAGGCTGAAGGCGATTGCTGGGCAGCCTAGAAGGACTGAGGTCAAGGTCGTCGTCAATCACAAGACCAATTTCGAAATCATCTTCCGAATCTGGGCTAGCAACCTTGACACGTTCATCAACAACAGGCAGGCGCTTCTTGGCTTCAAGAATCTTGGAAAGCTGACGAGCGCTATGACCCGAATCAAAAAGACCGTTGGGTAGGACAAGACCCCCAAGCTCCCCGTCGTCGTCGTCGTCGTCGTCAGTTTCCAGCTCTCCTGCAGATGGAGCAGAAGTGGAGTTGGACGAAGGGGAAGCACTTGGGCCAAACCCTAGAGATGAATAAGCGTCGGACGACGTAGAAGATGAAGTGTGATCTCTATCGCCCCATTCAAGTGATGTCTTGGAGGCACGATGGTGCAGTTGGAGGGGACGTAGTGACAGCTGTGCGAGTTCCGATGGAAGTGCAAAGGCGGTTTCAATATCGTCGTCCGGAGGCGGAGGGGTTTTAGGAGGTATGAGGGGCATATGTGTTACCTTGATAGTAGATGCGCCTTCATCATCGTAGTCGTCGTCGTCGTCAGCCGGCTCTCCTGATTCAGGGCGGATGGGAGGTCGGATTGTGATCATATTGGAGGCAGTGCGTGTGGATGACGCGAGTGGCGAAGATAACGTGGTAGCCTTTGCACCACCAGTCTTTCCAAGAGACATTTCCAAGTCCCAATCCTCTGCTTCGTTGTCAGACTCTGCGTCTGATTGAGTGATAAGAGCGTCTCCTTCCGGTAGGTCGAAGTCTGTGTCAGCCCACTCCTCTTGAGGGAGAACTAGTGATGGTGCAGGTATATGAGTCATTGTGTTGTGAAAGGTAGAAAGGGATTATTAATGATAGAATGGCGGCGTGCCGGAAATCGAACTAGAGGCTACTGGAAGTGAGACCGAATCGTCGGAGGCAGATGAGTCGGGTGTTCGTATACGTACTTTAGTATGAAAGCGAGAACAGAGGCAAGGGAATAAAAGAAGAAAAAAGAAAGATACGTGGTTGGGCTGGGCGTTGAGGGTCAAAAGAAACTGAAATCGTTTTGTCGGCGAGGTACGGGGGATCAAGGGAGAGCCAGAATAAGGTTCAGATGCTTATTGTCGGAGTTCAATTCTTCATTGTCGGCGTTTGAAACTCTTCTACCATTGTGAATAATTGCCTTGAAGCCTATCAAGTCAGAAAAGATGTGTTCAACCGAAAAATTCCCATTTTACTGGCTGCTGAAGGGCCGAATATGTAGCTGAAGCCTACGTCTTTAACAACCCACAGGCCATTAGAAAGGCGCAAGCCGTCTGTAGTCCCTCGTCTCCCTGTCAAATTCATCCTCGTCTCCGCCTTCGCTCTCGCTTGCACTCCTATCATACTCACCCTTCGATGCATACTCATCCAAGTCATGGTACATCCTGATCCCTCGCTCTGCCATGGTCTCTGCCCAACCCTCCAGTTCCCGCGCCGTGAACACAGAACGCAAGGGACCAAACGCGAGGAGGTAAAGCTCTACCACACAGCAATCAGTCATAACATTAATTTAGAGAGAATGAATATTCGTCATACCTTTGACAAGTGGACATTCCGAAACAGCGCGGAATAAGAGTGCCTTCGCTCGTTTCAGCTCCCCACAATAGATCTCGAACTCAACGTACGTGCGCCATAAAATTGGAGATGTACGTGTCCTGCTCCAGAGTCTAAGGTTCGAAGACAACCAGAACGGTTTAGGGTAAAACACACCTGCCTTCCTCGACTCCGATGCCTAGAGAATTTCGCACTCTCTCCTTCTCCCCCTCCCACCCCCCCCTCTCCCAACTGGCCAGCCATACTTCCCATATTCTTCGCGCAACTCCTTTCTCAGTGGACTTGAAGGTCAACCCTTTCTCGTCAACTTTAATCATCGTACCCTCTCCTACTAACGCTTTCACCCTTCCCCAAACACTCTCACCCTTTTCCCCTTCAAGAAATATGCCGAGTGCTGCGGTGTTCATCCCTCTTCCAGCCCGTTCCAGGTCTGTGACCACTTGAACCACCCTACTTCTCACAGCGGTTCGTCTCACCTGCCTCCCCAGTAGAGTCGCGTGCTTCCATCCCAAGAGTACCATGCGAGTCCATACGCTCTCCCGGGGGAGTCCTTCCAGGCTATGTTCATTGATGTACCCCTTTAATAATTCCATACCTTGCTCCACAGCTCCAGTTCCCCCGGTGAGTACCTCTAACAGTGCCCTCAGACAAGCCCACGATTCTCGCTCTTTCCACTCCACGGCAGTATATCGTAATCTCATGCGTTCTTCGAGTCCCCGTTTCGCGCGCAAAATATCCATCGGTCCATTCGCATCAGCGTGCAACCTTACGGCGCGCATAATAATTGCCTTCGCACAGTTGTCATCACCAGCAAGCCACTCCATCTCCGCCCATTCCCACCACAGCGTCGCCTCACCCCGTCTCGAAGAGGGTATAGGATGAACCGACGTAGTGGAAAGTGCAGCGTCGTATATGCGCCTTGCTTCATCTTCTCTGCCACGTATGCGCTCAAGGCGTGCGTGGACTCCCCACAGCGGAAGTGAGTCTCGACCTACAGAAAGCAGCGCCCTGGATAGCTTAAGCGCACTTTCGAGAAATTAAGCAACGACAGCAGTTGGTGTTAATGTGTGTAGGAGAGAAAGCATGCAACGGCACCTTTTGATGCTACCAGCAGCCTCAAATGCTATAGCCATCATGTCCCACTCTTCGTCTTGATGTAGAGTGATTTTGTGTCGGAGTTGTTCAAATATTCGTCTAGTAGATATATTTGCGCGGTTAGTCCACAACATCACAATGAACTGTGATTAAGTAGTCGATGCACACCTGACAGGTTCCTTATCGATACCCCTCACATCGATATCCTCCCACAGCCTGCCCTCTCCACCATTAATTCCTTCCAATGCACCAAAAACGCCAAAACCCCACTCCTTGACGCATCCGAAAGTAGACCCGTAAGTCTTCTCACGTGCAATGATCGTACCAGCATAAGCCTCCCACTCCCTGTCTTTGCCCTTGGTCCGAGACGGGAAAAGTTGCTGAAGATATGACTTCCGCGTAAGGTGCGTGCGTGACCAAGTGTCGTCATCTGGTTTCTCGGTAGAGTACTCATCAAGGGAAAGTACAAACCCGGGTACGTGTAATCCTAAAAATCCGAGCCATGCAATTCGAAAAGCATGTTTCGCCTCAGGCGTAGTGAGCTCTACCAAGAGAGGTCGAACGTCCGAGAAAAGCACTGTAGCGTAAGGGTCCTCTCCCGTATCATCTGCATGCTTCGGCATACTGGAGCTCGCGTCGCAACGTGCCTCATCGATGCCCCAACGCATGTAAGGGTCATTGGCCGTGTCAACATCCATGGCCAACGCCGACTGTTGTGAAGAAATAGGGAGGCGTGGTTCCGGTTTACCTTCGCGTACCCACGTATTCCAGCCACGGGCATTGGATTCCCCGATTCGCGGGTATTCTGCATCCCAGTACTCTTCAAGCGCATCTAGGCGTGTAGAAAGAGGTTCCGACGCCAGATTCGGAACACAATTGAATGACCTAGGGAAGACAATTGACGAAATATGTACATTAGTCAAAGCATCACTTACAATTCAGCCTGCGCTTGAAGCATGGCCATTGCGCGTTCCGAGAATCCTGAACGCCTATGAGGACCTTGTCAATTGTGTTCCAATGAGTCGAACTTACCAGCGTCTCTTAAAATGACTGCAATTCTCCATAAGAGTTTCACTCGTGCCATCTCGCCTTCGAGATTCTCCCTTATTCTTCTGGCATCACTTACGATCCCTTCTACACCTGCACTTTTCCCAGAACCCCTCCCCGCACTACTTACCCTCCACCTCAGCCATTCTTCCCATATACGATTTCTCAACCCACTCCCTTCCTTGTTGTCAACTGTATGCCCACCTAGTTCTCTGACAGCTTGTTCCCACTCCTTCTCGAGTCTATCCCCATCCCACACTTCTGCACCAGCATTAAGCCATTTGACACGCAATTCAACGGATGCCCTGTTTTGGCCATGAGCGCGCATCGCGCGGTCTAATACGGACAGCCTGATTTCCGCCCGAGCCCGTGCTAGAGACGACTTGGCCGACGGCGGAATTGTTCTCAATGTCTGGTCAATGAGAGCATACCACGTGGAGATAGAGGTTGGGTCTTTCTGTAGGGATGCTTCTAGTGCAGCGAGCGAGTGTTGATGAGCAGTGCGTGGAATGTTGATGTCAGCGTCTGATTCGGATGACGACGCAGCAGCGTCGCCTAGTGCTGACGAAGTTGCATCAGAGTCAGAATTTGCATCCTGGTCGTTGGAGGTGTGGATGGAGCGATAGGTAGACAAAGGTTCGGCGGTGGAGCGGCCACGTCGTGATGGGAGGCGAAGAAATTCGGCTTGTGATCCGAGGTCGGGGTCGAGTTTGCCTTTGCCCTTTTGATCATGGGAGCCAGCAATAAGATGTCGCGGGCGGGTTGTGGTGAGGATGGCGAGGAAGTGCGGGTCCGTATAACGCGCAGGCTGCTCGGATGCGATCAGTTGTGAATTGAACATTTAAGCAGAAGGCCCTCACACGCCGCCGACCATTGACTCCAATCTCCAGAGCTTTCCCCCCCGTGCCTTTGGTTACGATTTTCAAGCCCTTTGCGAGACCCAAGACATTTCCAACTGCACAATGCCGTTCAGAAGTCACGCGCAAAATAAGAACACACTCACAGCCCCTCCTCCTATATTTGGGTATATCGGCTCCGTGGATCCCGCCGTACACAACATTCATATGGTCGCCAACCTTGTCAACCACGAACAATCCGGGCGCACCTCCATCGGACGAGGTAGCGCCAATACGAACATGACGATCTTCTTCACGTTTGACCTGCTCATCATCACGCTGGTGGCGCATTGATTTCCCATCTTTGCGTCTACTGCTGTCTCTAATCTTTCTGCCGTTGCGATCATGCTTGTCCCTACGTCTGTCCCGATCACGATGCTTATTCTTCTTCGAGTGCTCCTCAAGGGGCTCATCGACCTTCCGCTGTTGTCCGCTGGAGCTCGCCTTATCCGCTGTCTTCTCAAGATCTGGGAACGAAGCAAAGGATGGCGGGAATGAGGAGAAGGAAGGAACACTCATCGCTTGTCGACAAAAAGCTGCAGTGATCACGTGACCTCCCTATACCTGCGCATCATGCGGCCATTGACAGAGGATGAGAGCAAAGCCGTCTTCTCAAAGTTAGCCAACTACATTGTGTGTTTGTTCTCCCCTTTTTTCGTTTATTCTTTATCATTTTGGATTCAGGGCAAGAATCTCGTCCACCTCATCGACCGTCCAGATGATTCCTACTGCTTCCGTTTGCATAAGGACCGGGTCTTCTACGTCTCAGAATCCTCTATGCGCCTTTCAATCTCAGTAGCACGACCAAATCTTGTCAGTCTCGGAACATGCTTTGGCAAGTTCAGCAAAAGCGGCAAGTTCAAGCTGCATATCACCGCTCTCGATTATCTTGCGCAATACGCCAAGTATAAGGCATGTTTATATACACATAAGTGCGGGTATGGCCTCCTGATTTATTTATTTCAGATATGGATAAAGCCCAATGGGGAGATGCCCTTCCTCTATGGCAATCATATAGTAAAAGCACATCTCGGTCGCATAACCGAAGACACCCCGGAACACCAGGGCGTCGTTGTGTATAGTATGAGCGACGTTCCATTAGTGAGCTTGCTATTCTTCTTATATGAACTCTGGATTTCATGCGAGTCTTGGCACAGGGCTTTGGTGTCACAGCACGTTCGACAATTGACACCCGAAAATTAGATCCAACAGCAATTATTGTATTCCATCAAGCGTGAGCATGAACTATACACATTCAAGTTGACCCCGTATGTTAACTTCTCTTTATTCGGGTCGCATAGAGATGTAGGAGAATATTTACGGGACGAGGTGAGTACATCCTAAGGCCTTGGTAAGTTGAAACTGATAGCCACCCAGGATACCTTGTTTTAGATAGCCTAAACGATTCTTCGATTTTACATGCCCATATTCTCTGCATGACTTCAAGCAAGGCGGGTGCGAGCGGGTGGGCGACACGACGCTCATCACTAGGGTTCTTTGCAAGCACCCAAGTCTCTACGTCGCGCAAAGTTTTTGTCTTAGCTTGGTCCTTAGCTTATACCCTCCGGGACCAGAGTTGCAAGACAAATGTCAATGCGGCAAGCACTCTGTCTATTAGAGTATGGATAGTCAAAGCGATAAAGGAACTTTGACGCGCGGCCCAACAGATGTTTTACATAAATTACGTGGCCTACAGTAGGCTCATTTCAAACCATTTCATGTCACCACTTAAGGCCAAGATCACAATGTACGTTGTTCAAGAACTCAATATTTCAGTTCAATGTACTACGTTTCTAACATGGCTCATGCCCAAACACCCTGGTAGAACCCAGCGAGGGTGCCATACAGGTCTTCGTACTGCTTCTTGTTTTCGGGGTCATCGAGGTTAGCACGGGCGGCGGCCCAGCCATGGTGCACGGTGGAGTAAAGTTTGTAGGCATTCTTGGATGCAAAAGGTTTGGTGGAGATGGCCTTGACCAGTTTTTCGTACTGGGAACAGAGTATGATCAGGCGACATTACTGGAGGAGAAAACTGGCATACTTCGTCGATGGGCTCATCCTTGGAGGGGAAGAGGCCGAGAGGAACCGCCAGGTTGGCAGCATCGGCACCGTCCAACATTCTACAATATTAGGTCAGCGCATATTCCGAGGTACGTGACTATCTCACGCTGGGTGAATGGCAGCAACTGCGTCAAAGCTCGGGTCTGAGCCAACCAAGGTGGCGACCTTTCCACCTGATGGAGGGTCCAATGTAAATTCAAGCTTCTTTAGGACGAGACGCAACTACACACCCCAGCAATAACCGTAGACGCCAACCTTGCTTCCCTCGGCTTTAAGGGCCTCACCGACCTTCTTCACGTTACCGACGGCCTTGTCAATTTTGGCGGGACCACCGAAAAAGGCCTGGAGCCTTCCCATCTTTTCGTCAGTGTTTGGAGGGTAGTCGTCCTGGGAGAATGGTGGATCAGGATGGAAGAAGTCGGGCATGACAATCTTAGCCCGAAGGGTGCTGGCTAGGATATCCGCTCCTTGCTGAGTTTGAGGCCAGAAGCCGAAGATATCGAAGACCGCGATGAGGGCGCGGCCAGTGCCCTCAGGGCCTGTCACGTAGACCTTTTCGAAACCAGCGTAGGACTTGAAGGAGCCCTTGGGCTGGTAGGAAGACTGGACCGGGGGGATAGAGCAGCAGGCAGTGTTGGAGTTGTGAATAGTGGTGGTCATGTTGCGATTGAAGTGGAAAAAGGCTCTCAAACGAAGCATTTGTTGCCCTCCATCTCGGCTTTACTTTATAGCTGCTTAATTCGCACACTCGGTCTGATATTAGTAGCTGAGCGCTGAGATGTATCAAATCGTGGGAGATTTCTCACACTAAGTTTACGTCAGTCTCCTTTTTTTTTTAGTAACATTAACCTTCACCACGGGCTCTGTCATCGCAGAGCAACTCATTGTCGTCGTCTCAGCACGACATCGGGTATGTTGGAAAGGAGAGACTAATATCAGGGCCCAATTAAGCCGGAGCGTTGTCTATACACGTGCTTCTCAAGTGCGTAGTAGGGGATTTCGCTTGACTATGTGGCTCAGACACCTCTTGCCTTTGAATGTGTAATAGTAACCATGTATCTACAGAGATGTTCTCCATACTCATCGAGCACTCGGGTGAAGCTATCCAATGTATCCTTGTATAAAGATGAATCTGACATGGTATAAAATATACTACAAGGGCTCCTGAGTTATTATTCTTCGTACAAAGCCAGCCAGAATCCAGTCATTCCCTAAAATCCACCCCCACCAAAGTCGCCTCCGCCACCAAAGTCACCACCTCCAAATCCGCCCCCGAGCATATCACCAAGTAGCAGGCCACCGGCCAAGCCACCAATCAAAGGAAGTGCCATCCCACCACCTCCGAGACCTGATCGACCAGCAGCCTGAGGTGGCTGGGCGTACATCGGTTGTCCATAACCTTGCTGATAGGGACCTGGCTGGACCCCCGCTTGTTGGAATCCTCCTTGCTGGAATCCGCCACCCGGGTATTGCTGCATCTGCCCGGGATATACTTGAGGGGGTGCCCCATACATGGCAGCATGCTCCCGTTGACGAGCGAGACGTTCCTGTCGCTGTAAGACATTGTCTTGTAAGTAAGGCCAGATCAGACGTCTTCTGAATAAGACAAACTTCATGTTCTCGAAGACGTTTCGCTGCTTCTCTTTCTTCCTTGGTCCCAATGGCTTTATCCTTGAGTTTGCCCAGGAAGCCTCGCTTTTCGAGTGCCTTGCCCTTTTCATTCACGTTGGGCCGCGAAGCGGATGGGACGGGGGGAGGGCTCAGGGTCCCTTGATAGTGTGGTGGGCTATCATAACCTCCTGCATGAGGATGGCTCTCCAGATACTGAGGGTCGTCATATGGATGCACCCAAACTGAGCGCGGCGGTGAGGCCGTGGTATCTACCTGGAATGCGAATCAACAGACCGCTCGAAGACGCTCTGACCGCCTAATCACTCACGTAAAACCATGCACTGGAACTGGTTAACTTTAGGTTGAGCAATGGAAGGTGTGACACGAAATCAAGAACGTACTTGGGGTCGAACTGCTTGATCCATCCTGATAGGCTGGATATGGGCGGCTTGGCGCTTATCATGGTATAAGACACTTACCTTTTGGCAATGGCCTACTGTCACTCGGCGGATGGGAAGGAGGTGTGTATTCTGCTTTCTGGTCTGACATTGCGTCTTGAAGGTAGTAGAAGGAACGGAACGGAGACTGCGGGCTTCAGTTGTTAGGCAGTGCACATGACGCACGAGTACATATGACACCATACCAATCAATAAGGCTCTCTTGACTGAGACTCAAAGGCAAAGAGAGGCAAAGCCGTGGATGTAAACCCGTAGTTTTATATACAAGGCCAGGTGCCACGCCCCTTCGCACCCCACAGCTCAACCCCCTCCCACCTGCGATCCGCATAGGCCCTGGATCGACTTGGCGTTATTTTCGTACTCGCTGGAAGGAGACAATGTCAAAATTTCGATTCCCTGCTAAATTTCCACCCTAAAAATTTTTTTAGCTTCGTGCGGACGTTTTGTTGTTTATTTATATCATATAGGATGGAGCCATAGTCGCCCACATCTGGCCGATATTATTAGGAAAATGGAAAGCAAAATCAATAGATATAAAAGGCGCTCTGTACACTAGATCGCCCTTATCCTTTCCCCCCCTCACATCTGCTATGAGTCCCGGTCAACATACCTACAATGATGGATACCCCCTGAGCCATGTAAGTGTCTTTATGGTCTTTTTCATCTTTTTTTTTCTTACAAAGGCTTATTTTGACTTTTCTTCTTCTGTATAGTGAGTGTGGCCGCCGC
>QFFB01022687.1:0-17717 GCA_003316465.1 Ramaria cf. rubripermanens
CTTCAAAGGTATGTGAGGGGGGTAGGGACTTGGCTTCAACTTATGGATTGCGCCACCTACTATCGTTCAGTCCCTAATTTTGGAGGCTGGAGTATCGGAGGTAGTCCTGAGGTCGGACTCAGAGGTATTACTAATAGTATCTAATTATGGAGATAGTGATGTGAGAGGACTGGAGGTTGGTAATGAGGAAATAAGTTGATATTTGAACTAAAGAACTGGATACAAGATTGGAGGACTATTAATACCTCGTAAACTAATTGTATCCTAAGAACATATAACAAGAAGGATATAAGAGGCGTACAGCAAGCGGAGTTTGGAATAGGTTTGGAGGTTCGGATTGAGTGAGGTACAAGTATTCTACTTTGGGTCATGAATAAGGATTATACTTTAAGAGGCAAACAACAAGAACTAAAATGGAACATAATAGTTACTTCGGAGTTCGGAGGTCCAAAGGTTCAGAGTCTCAGTGTTAGATCTTAGGGATCTAACATGTACATGATTTGAACTATTTAACTACTTCTGACTAGCATGATGAATATTTCTCAGATTGCTTATGTAATGCAATGGCAGGGATGGAGGTACAGAAAGTAACGAACAAAAGGTTAATCTTATGGGATGGGGGGCATGACATTGGGAGTAGTGAATGTAAAGCATAAGGTGACACTGACATAGAAGAAATATATTTGTTACTCATCCCACATGCAGTGATGGCAATGTAGGGATGTCTCGAGATGACATGCATCTAATATTAGATACAAGGCGTCTATATGACGTTTGTATGTGTGGGGTAGATCAATCAGCATCAGACCTGATCTCTGATGTTATTGAAGGCACATTTGGCATGTGATGGGTCCATGTGCTGGGATAGTGATGGATATGATGTCATGGGCTCGGTCCTGCATATGTGCAGCCTCAGTGATAGGTGTCAAATGGGATAGGGGTAGGAATCAATGAAGATCATGGTAAGGTCATCTACAGATAATATCCCGGTGATAGAATACCAGGATCTGTCAGTGTCATTGTTAATATATGATTTATTTATATCTTTTTATTTTATATTTATAACATCCTTGAAATCCTTTGGGCCAACAATCTGTACCTCAAGCCTGAAAAATGCTTATTTGAGCAAGTGGAAATAGAGTATCTTGGCCTCATCCTCTCTCAAGGGCAGGTTGCTATGGACCCTGTCAAGGTTGCAGGAGTGCAAGATTGGCCAGCACCACACAATGTCACCAAAGTTCATTCCTTGGTTTTATTAACTTCTACTGCCACTTTGTAGATGACTTCTCACACATTGCAAAACCTCTCAACCAGTTGACAAAACAGGATGCCCAGTGGTCTTGGGATCCAAGCAGTTCAGAGCAAGAATCCTTTGACAAGCTCAAACACCTCATCACCCCAACACTGATCCTTGTCCTCCCTGATCAGAGCAAACATTTCCATCTCAAGACTGATGCATCTGCCTATGCCACAGGAGCTGTACTGTCCCAACTTTGTGATGATGACAAATGGAGGCCAGTGGGTTTTGTATCCAAAATCCTCACTGATGCAGAATTTAACTTTGCCATCCATGACAAGGAGCTCCTCTCAGTAATTCAGGGACTCAAGGAATGGCACCATGTCCTAGAGGGAATGAAGTACAAGATTGGGACTCTCAACAACCATCAGAACCTCACCTACTTCTGCACCACAAAAAATCTGAACCACTGTCAAGCACACTGGTCACTCTACCTCTCTCTCTTTGACTTTGTGCTGATCTATCGTCCTGGTCATCACTCAGCCAAGCCAGATGCCCTCTCATGATGTGTGGATCATAAGCGGGGGGAGAAAGACAACCAAAATCAAATCCTGCTTACCCCTGACTTGTTCCATGTCAATGCAAACACCACAGAGGCTAGTGTGCAGCTGGTTCCAGGTGAAGGTGATGCCTTCCTCAGCCAAGTAAGGAACTGTACAGATCAGGATGAGAGGGTTGTCAAGGCTCTCAAAGAACTAGGCTCCACTGGGAACTTACAGGGAGAAGAGTGGTCTGAGCAGGATGGCCATGTCCTCTATCACAACAAAGTGTGTGTGCCACTCAATGTGAAACTGCAACATGACATAGTACAAGCACACTATGACACACCTCCCACTGGTCACCTGGTCACAGGAGGACTACTGAGCTGGTCTCTCGAAGCTACTGGTGGCCTGGGATAGGACATTACATTGCAAAATATGTGAAAGCCTGTGACATGTGTAACCAGACAAAGACCTTCCCTGCTTCACCCATTGGCAAGCTCCAGCCAAACTATGTCCCAGATCACAGATGGCAAGTTATATCCATTGACCTGATTGTGGAACTGCCTACCAGCCATGGGTACAATGCTCTCCTTGTTGTTGTTGATCACCTCTCAAAACATGCATATGTCATCCCCACCACCTCTGATGTAAATTCTGTGGGGGTTGCTTGACTGTTCTGCAACCATGTGTGGAAACTTCATGGACTCCCTGAAGAGATTATCAGTGATTGTGGCACCCAGTTTGTCTCAGTTCATGTGTGAGCTGAATAAGCTTCTTAGCATCAAGATCACTGCCTCCACAGCTTACCACCCTCAAACTGATGGTCAGATGGAATGGGTCAATCAGGAGATTGAGCAATACCTTTGACTCTTTTTCAACCAGTGCCAAGATGACTGGTTTGAATGGATACTCCTCACTGAATTTGCCTATAATAACTGAATGCATGCTTCGACTCGGACAACACCTTTCATGCTAGACAGTGGCCAACATCCCAGACTTGGACTGGAACCAGTCTGAGAAACTCAACTTAAGGCCCTAGATGAGTTTACAATATGCACAGAAGTGACCACAAATGTAGCTCACTCAGCACTCTCCAAGGCAGCAGATGATATGGCACGTTTCTATGACATACACTTCCAAACAGCCCCAGTCTACAAGCTTGGTGACAAGGTCTGGTTCAATGCACAAAACATCACCACAACTTGTCCAATGAAGAAGTTAGATCACAAATGGTTAGGCCCCTACACCATTAATAAGGTAGTCTCATGGAATGCCTATGGTCTGAAACTCCCAGCATCATTTGGTCACACCCATCCAGTCTTCTCTGTCACTCTCCTCTGACCCTATGAAGAGGATCCAATCCCTGAACGTCATGCCCCTCCACCCTCCTCCCCTGTCATACGGGATGGAATTGAGGAGCATGAAGTTGAAAGGATTCTGGATAGTAGGATGTTCCGTAGAAGGCTGAAGTATCTTGTGCATTGGAAGGCTGGAGTATCTTGTGTGTAGGAAGGCTGGAGTATCTTGTGCATTGGAAGGCTGGAGTATCTTGTGCGTTGGAAGGCTGGAGTATCTTGTGTGTTGGAAGGGCTATGGAGCCACTGATGACCTTTGGCTACCCACAAAGGATGTTTCTGGAGAAAAGAGGCTTATTAGCAAATTCCACAGATGGAACCCAGAGGCACCCCAGCATATTCCTGTAGCCACATATATGTCCCTCCCCTTCCAACGATTTCAGAAATTCACAGAGCCTCCAAAAGAACCCTCTTTAACTAGACAGCCAGCCAGGATGTCACACATTATGTCAAGGGGCCCGACTCCCAGAGATAAGCATTATCGGCTTTCACCTAATCAATTCATTATGTTAAACCCTGATGCCATATATTAACCCTCTCTATCTGTGACTACTCCTTTTGCACCAGTCTCACAATGTCCTCTCATGTTTTTCAACTTGTTGCTCTCCCTAGCATGACCAAAAACCTCACAGAGCTCCCTACCATGTCAAATGTCAACCCTGACCTCCTGCACTTTTCAGGCCTCTCATCATCCAGGCCAACCAGTGAGGCCAAACTGAGAGGAATGCTTGGAAACCCAAACCCTACCACCAGTGCTATGCATGACCACCAGCCCTATAAGGCCTCCCCACCTTCAAAGTGGTCCATTAGCATGGAGGACCTTGAGGCAGTGGTAGGTCACCCCCTCACATGACTCCCACTTGCATTTCTCAGACCCCGACATAGGCAACAAGACACATACTATGTCAGTGATCCTATCTTCCTTGACAATGGGACACCTTATACCTTTGAAGGCTGGGAGGGTCAGAGCTTCCGTGATGCAGCAGGGGAACAGCAACACCATGCAAGATTCAGAGGGCTACATTTGCCTGTCAACCCCAATCCTCCTGAACTTATCATCCCACTATGCCTCAAGAAGGGGAGCTATGGAGGCCAGAAGGGGCTGCTCTCCTGCCTGTGGTGTGTTGGGAAGTGGAGCCTTGGTCAATGCTTGGGGCTAGGTAGCAACTTTGCTTGTTGAGACAACAAGCATTGAGAGGAGGGTGATGTCAGGGTTCACTGGTTTGATTTCCAAAGTCCCAGTTCTCCAAGTTTCCAGATCTTCTATAACTTTCCATGAGTTTCTATCTCCCCTGATTATGTAAGCATTGCCAGTGCAGTGATAAGGTTGTAGCCAGTGCAGTGACATCTCCTCAGCTTGATCTCTGAGGATATCCATGGTACAGGCAAGTCCCCATGTATCTATCATTGATAGTGCTATAGACTGAGGATATCCACTGTACAGTCAGTCATTATCCTGCATTGGCTCTCATCTCCTTGAGTATCTTTAGGTTGTGGCTTTGTCACCAGTGTTGCCCTCACAGGTGGCATTTATGATATGTACTAATAGTTTCAGTGCATCCCCCCACATCATTGCTAGGAGGCAAGCTTGCTGTAGTAGTGTAATCATCCCCTTGATAAGGGTGTGGTTTGTGCACTCTGATATTATGTTCTGTTGTGGTGTGCCTTTTGTAGTATGTTCATGAATTATACCTTGGTGCTGGAAGTGCTTGTTCCATTTTTGGCCTACATATTCACCACCTTTGTCATCTCTGGATTTTCTGACCCTTGAGCCTGTTTGGCTCTCCACAAGTACTTTGTAGGTGTGGTAAGCTTCAAAAGCTTCATCCTTCATTCTCAGGAGGTATACATATCTGTACCTCATGTGATCATCAGCGAATGTTATCCTGTATCAATGTCCAGTTGCTGTGTGGACTGGTAGTGGTCTGTGTACATCTGAAATGACAAGGCTGAGTGGCTTTGAATCACAGCTATTGGTTCTTTTAGGGAAGGGGTCATGATGTTGCTTTGCAGCAATACACAGTTCACAGATAGCTGGGATGGTTGCATTTGAACCTATGTGTATTCTGCAGGCCATGTCTTTTTCTAGCAGTTTCTCCAGACATCCTGACCCAATGTGCACTAGTCACTTATGCCATAGTAAGTGGTCCTTAATGGTTGATGATGTAATATGTGCTTGCTCTGCATTGGGCACAGTACTCCTGATCAAGAAGCCAGTGCCATTCCACACTGCAGTGTAGAAGTGCAAGTTCCCATCTTGGAAGAATCAAATGCAATCTCTCATGATATTCATGATATTGACTGTGAACTTATGGTGCATAGGAAGGTATAGGACAGTAAGTGGGTTATTTTGGAGAGCTGGCATGTGTAAGACTTTTGAGAAAATGACATTTTGTACCATCTTCCTGTCTATTATCAGTGCAAATGAAACACACCCCTTTCCTGCCAAATATACTACTTTGTTCATTGCCAGTTGAATGAGTACACAATAAGGCTCATAGTCTTGAAACCAATGATGGTGCAGAGTCATATGGCTAGTGGTGCCTGTGTCTGTATTCCAATGTAGGTCAGCATTACTGCTGGTGGTCAGTCAGAGTAGAGGCTGCAGACTTGCATTTCCAGCAAGCTCTTGTGGCTCCAGATTGGATGTGCTTTCCTTTGCTTAATTCACCATCCTGCTGTCCTATCTCTTCCATACTGGTTGAAGTGCTGGATGAGCAATGCAGCACTGGTCCACAGAATGGCCTCATTTCTTACATACTGCACACATTTGAATAGTGGTGTTCTTTCCTCTGCCCATTGCAAGTGCCATTCCCAATAGTGTCAAGCTTGCCTGGTGTTTTATGTCCTCATTTCAGAAGGCCATGCAGATAGTGACATAATCAAGTGTGCTGATCAGGAGCAGGGATGAGGTAAATGTGCTGTACTCAATCTGATCTAATCCTGTGATAGTGACATGTATTCCAATCTCATTGATGATATTGTGGACAATGAGGGTGCTGGGTTCCAGAGCTACAAGATTGCTTGTGGTTGTGTTGATCCAGGTGATGTAGTCTGTAAGTGACTCAGTATCATCCTTCCATATGCTTAGTAGCTTTTGCATTGTATGGAAGTGGCTATTTGCAACTTGCAACCAGTGAGCTGCTCTTAACCTTTTCCACATTTCAACAGGGCCATCCATCACACCTTTAATATGGATATATTGTGTGGGAGATAATGACTTTAATAGAATTCCAATGGCTTCTTCTCTTTTCAATAGCCACTTTTCTGTCTCTTTTGTGTTGGTCAGTTTCTTTGAGTCCTTAGTGACTATTCACCATGCATTAATGGTCATCAACTTTCCTTGCATTGCAACAATCCATGCATTATAGTTCATGCTTGTAAGTTTTATGCCTCTTGCATGGTTTTTGTTCTCCAAGTCTGATATGGTGAATGAAGTTCTTTTCCTTTAATTAAGGCACAGGGCCCATAACCTGTTGAATGTATCTGAGTTTAAAGGTAGAACCACCAAATAGGGTTCTATCTTTGAACTCAGACTACTATGTAGCTACTGGAGATTGACTAATTAATGCCAATTATAGCTGTTCCAGGTATCTAAGGCGGAGTTTGAAATTTGCTCAAATACCTCCAAAAAATAAAAAATTGCCATAGTACATCTGAAACTGCAGATTAAGGACTGAATATTTTAGGGGTTAACCTATACATAAGTAGCTACAAGTTGGAACAATTTTTGTTCAGTAAAACACAGTATATATAAAATATGTCAGTTGAAGTAAATAAGCTCTGGAACATGCAAATCTCCATGTATGCTCTTGGAAGCATGGAAATATCTTTCTATGTGTACCAAAACAAGAACTACTACTTGTTTTGAAATTTATCACCCTCATGGTATCTCTGGAGGCTGAACCTTTATTGCCTATCTCTGGACCCTGCAAGAAGCTATAATAAAGGAGAATCAGTGATTCCAAGTATTAGTTAATGTATCCACCCTACATAGAAAGAGGAATATGCAGCATCAAATGCATACATAGATATGTCCATGTTCCAGATCCCATTTACTTCAACTGACATATTTTGTATATGCTAAGTTTTACTCTACAAAAATTGTTTGAATTTGTAGCCATATATTTTTAGGTGAATCTCTCGAATTTTCAGTTCTTAATATGCAGTTTCAGTTGTGGCTATTGCAAGTATTTATTTTCGGAAGTATTCTGGCAAATTTCAAACTCCGTTTTCGGTACCCGGAATAGCTGTGTGTGTGACATCTCAGGTTGCAATATTTTATTATACAAAAACTGTTTCAATTTGCGCCTATATATTTATAGGTTAATCTCTCAAATTTTCAGGTCTCAAAATGCAGTTTCAGTTGTGCTATGGCAAATTTTTATTTTCGGAAGTATTCTAGGAAATTTCAAACTCCGCCTTAGGTTCCCGAAAAAGCTGTAAAAATGATCTTTGAGCTGATGATTTCACTATGATTGTATAATTAGAACTTGATGGCTCCATTTGAGGGCCGATGGCTCAATTTTTTAATTTTACATAAAAAGAGAAACTTTGTTTCTCAGCTGTCATCTAGGGCTTCATTCACGGGGTAATCTGGAGCTAAGTAAGAACCTTAGCTTCAGCTGTAGCCATGTTCGTACATGAACTGTACTGATAAGCTTCTATTTCTGTCGCCGACAAATTTGTAGCGTCCATAGATTCCAGTGGATTCTATGACGCTCCGGCTAGACTGGACCGAGTCCAATATTTTGTCGACACATTTTTCACACCCCCAGGTACAGCATCTAAATATAATCCATCGGAAACCTTTCTCACAACGCAGCCCGGGCCTTGAATGACTCACCAAACCCAATTTAAAATCTTCGAGTCACTATGTACCGCGCAAGTGATGATGGATTTTGGTTAGTCATCCGCCTTCCCAGTTTCATAGTTGTCAAATCAGTCATTTCACCGGCTGCGTGCCAGCCTTGTCCAATCGGAATACAGAATAACAGATGCAATATGGGGTCACGTGACCACACCGACTGCGTTTTACTCAACCACGCTTACTCATTCGGCTTCTACGCTTCCGTTCCAACTTGCCGGCCACGCGTCACGTAGAGCGTCCACTTCATTATTTTAGTCTAAGTATAAATGCCTTCCTGCTGTCGAGCGTGAGCTTGGGGAACACAACGTAAAGGACATGCGCCTCAACAATCCGTTTGCTAAGCTCTGGCATCCGGAGCCAGTACCTCCTGGCTTTGCGAAAGGAGATGTAAAGATACCAGAAGGCACATCCTCGTGCGTCACTTGCCTGATTTCTATTCAATATTTTAATTGGAAATGACGCCCCCAATGGTGCAGGCCACTCTCGCGCCTTGTGTTCCACTGGCTCACACCAATCCTATGGGTAGGATACACGCGCCCTCTCGAAGTCGACGGTGCGTGATCTGCTGTTGGCCACAAATAGCTATATTAAGCCATTTTTCCTGTTTATAGACTTATGGGCCCTGCCCGAGAGCCGTCTTGCTCACTCGATGGCTGATCGCCTCGGAGACCAGTTTTATAGTAGATGTCCTGAACACATAAAACCTGCGTTATGGCGCGGCAAGTCTCGAGGAGGAAGTGGGAAGAAGGCAGAAGAGAAGTTTGACCCTGACAAACCAATAGACATAGAGAAAGGGTCTGATGACCCCAGTGGAAATAACGGTTCACGTCAGTCCCCGGCGCCTGTCGCTACTACGACAAGTGCGTCTTCCACGCCATCCACGAAGTACTCACGATCACGATTCCAATGGCTTCGGCGTCCATTTAAACGTGCGTCGAAGCCTGACACGACGGAAAGAAATGACGACAAACCCGCTCAGCCCAAATTTGGACGTATCTTTTTCGGTGCACTCCACTCTACGTTGTTTTGGAGATGGTGGCTTGCAGGACTACTTAAGCTCATTGGAGGCGCGTGGTTTCTGTTTGCGCCTCTCAGACACAGATTTACACAACTTTAAAATAGACACACTACAAACAACCACGCCGCTGATCAACAAGGCTCTTTTGACATGGCTGACGAATTCTTTTGTATACAACCGTCTTGGAGCCAAATCCGGTCTGGCGCCTCCTAGAGGTATTGGGTATGGAATTGGCCTTGCCGTCGCACTGTTTGGGATGCAAGGTAGGAGATGTTCGCTTCTTCCTATTCAGAAACAATTGTAACAATAGAGTTCCAATCATGTTTTTTTCAGAGGTATCAAGCCTCGCCACCAATCAATACCAAATTCTCACTATGACGAACGGCATGGCAATTCGTGCTGGGGTAGGTTGCCGTTATCACTATCCTGATCACATACAAACACGCATGACGGCTCCAGGTTATATCCCTTATTTTCCGCAAATCCCTTCGTTTGTCGGCACGGGCACGTATTAAACACTCCTCCGGCCAAATCACAACCCTTATTTCTGCTGACGCCTCACGACTTGATTTCGCTAGTGCGACCATACACAAGTATGTCTATTGAAAAAATAAATTGAATTATTCCTGGTCTGACGGATTTCTTAGCTTGTGGATCAATCCAATTCAGGTATGTCTGCGATACAGTCTCGTCGTAACTCTTCTCGATCAGGAGTCAATGCATTTTAGATCATGATTGGTGTAGGATTACTCATTGGGAATGTGCGTGACGCCCCGACGCATCGCGAAACCTGCTGATGACATGCTCATCCATTAGCTCGGGGTCTCGGCTTTGGTCGGATTGGGGGTAAGGCTCTTTAATTAAAACAGATTTGGGCTAACCCGATGGGCCACTTACTATTCAATATTAGATCCTCCTGATTGGATTTCCGTTACAAGCTCTCCTGGTTCGCGTTATGTTCAAGCAGCGGAAAAAAGGCGTCAAGATTACAGATCAACGGATGAGGGTTACTACTGAGGTGAGCACTACGTTGCAACATTCTCTTCGTTTCGTCTCGCACGGGTAGCACCGTAACACCGTGGTTACTGAACGGCTAGGACTGAACGCATAATATCTGTAGGTGCTTCAAGGGATCCGCTTGCTCAAGTTATACGCGTGGGAGATGTTTTACGCCGAGCGTATTGGCGTTTTGCGGAAGGCTGAGGTTAAAACTATTAGAAGGAGTTCGTGCGTAACTTTTCCATGTATATACATATGCTTGATCGCTGATTACAATACATCATTCCTACCTGGACCTGTATGTACGACTCCATCATAGGCTTGCCCGCGCCGCCCTAATTTCCCTTGTCACTGCCATACCTATCGTAGCCTCCGTTTTGTCCTTCGTGAGTTGGCCGTGTCCTGTCCATACAAAAGCCACCGGCTCACCAGATCACAGATCACATACGCCCTGACAGGTCATAGCTTGGACCCAGCAATCATATTTTCTTCACTGCAATTCTTAAACGTCAGCATGCTCTCACGTTTCAAGCATTTAATATGTTTCCTTATATATATATATTTATTTTCATAGATTATCCGCATACCACTCATCTTTATTCCGTTTGTTTTCTCTATAAGTGCCGATGCCTACGTTGCCCTCGGACGAATTGGTGCCTTCCTCACAGCAGAGGAACTTAGCGAACCTTACACAGTGGAGCCAGATTCAAAGTATGCGGTGCAGGTAGACGGCGATTTTGCATGGGAAGCTAGCTTACCAGATAAGGATACCCCCAAAGCTGGCGGGAAGCATTCTCGTCAACAGAACCGATCCAAAGCTACTCGCAAGGGTGAGAATCAATCAAAAGCTCTACCCACCACTAGGCCTACAAATGAGGACAAGGAAGAGCGGCAGGACGATAAACCATTCGAGCTATTGGGCATGAAACTCAAGGTACCGAAAGGGTCGTTCATTGCAGTCGTAGGTAGAGTAGGTTCGGGCAAGAGTTCACTGCTACAGGCTATGATTGGGGAGATGCGCAAAACCCGAGGGGAGGTGAAGCAAGGCATTTTGTGCTTCTTGCCAGCTGTGCTTATTGCACCGCGTAGGTCGTGTTTGGTGGGGACGTTGCGTACGTTCCGCAGACAGCGTGGATAATGAACGCGACACTCAGGGAAAACATACTCTTTGGGCGAGAGGAGGATGAGGCCAAATTTCAGGAAATCGTGAGAGCGTGTTCGCTCACCCGGGACATAGAGATGCTTCCGCACGGAGACCTAACCGAAATCGGAGAGAAAGGTATAAATATTAGGTTATAATTTCTTCTTTTGCTCTAGCTATTGCTCATTTGGCTTTTGGTTTTTCCCAAATAGTGGAGGGCAGAAAGTTTGTCTATTTTACCTATTACGACTTTGGTTATTGATGATATAGCTTTGATTGCTCAGGCTCGTGTATCTCTTGCCCGAGCTGCTTACGCCCAGTCAGACGTCATCCTTCTTGACGATCCTCTCAGCGCAGTTGATGCTCACGTGGGGAAGGATATTTTAGAGCAGTGTTTACTACAAGGACCCTTAGCAGATAAGACCCGGATTCTAGTTACGCATGCGATCCCGGTCTTAAGGCATGCTGATTACGTGTATGTCATGGAGAATGGTATTATCGCTGAAGAGGGAAAATATCAGGTACACTCTCTAAGCCTTTCCTCGTTAATATAGTGCTAATGGATAAGTGTTTAGGATCTTATTCAGAACGGCCAGGCTTTTGCACATCTGGTAGAGGAATTTGGGAGCCAAGAAAACCCATTGGAGGAAACAGAAAGTCTTGACACACTCGAAGAGAGTGGTCAACCCAAAGCCAAACAGCAGGGTGTCGAGGACCGAGGTGCGCTAATGCAGATGGAGGAACGCAATACCGGCCAAGTCGAAACTGTGGTATATAAGAAGTATCTTAAAGCGGCGGGTGGCCTATCATGGGCACCTGTTTTAGTCTTGCTTCTTGCGCTTACACAGACTGCCCAAGGTGCGTATAATAATCCGTTATCAGGATTATTCCAAACTCACCTACACCCCTTTTATCGATAGTGGGCAACAACTTATTTTTAAGTTTCTGGACATCGAACAGCATCCCGGGCTTTCAACAGGGGCAATACATGGCTGTGTATGCTGCTCTTGGTGTTTCCCAGGCCTTGTTTTCCTTCGCAAGCAGTTTTGCTTTCAGGTGGGCTTGAAGCCAGTATTCAATATGTCCTTAGATTTAATGGCCCTATGTGATCAGTTTGGCTGGTCTTCTAGCGGCATTGCGTCTATTCAAAATGGCATTACATGGGGTCATTAGGTCTCCTATCTCATTCTTTGATACCACACCTATGGGTATGTTCTATCCTCCTACCTCGGAATATTATAGACAGCAGCCAAAACTACTTCACCTATAGGGAGGATCCATTCGAGACTCTCAAAAGATCAAGATGTCATGGACAATCAACTTTCCAATGTAGTATACCAAGTAAGAGTGTTTATTCTCAACTCCAGCACCCCTCACCTGTTAACAAAACTACGGGCTAGTTGTTGTCACAAGTTTCCTCTGTTCTTGGAACAGTTGCTCTAGTTTTCTACACGTTTCCCTTATTGGGTATTATTTTTGCGCCCCTCACTGCCCTATACTGGGCATGCGCAACGTTTTATCGGTAAGTACTTAAGGGCCTGTTATTTGGAGTCCTTAGTTCACGGATGATGTAGCCGGACTTCAGTTGAAGCCAAGAGACTTGATTCTTTGCTAAGATCAGCGCTGTATGCGTCGTATTCGGGTGAGCCAATGAGGTTCTCCTTTTTGTCTTCTTGATGTAAACACAATGCTGTTCAGAAACTCTCACTGGACTTTCCACTGTCAGAGCGTATCGAGAACAGGTAGGCTCATCACTCAGAGCTCACAGCCATTTGACACTGAAATCCTCTCGAGACTCGGTTCATCACGAATAGCGAGAGAGCGCTGGATGTGGAAAATCGTGCATACTATATGACAATTGCCATACAGCGGTAAAATATATATATGCTCGCTTCTGCTAAACAACACAACTGAGTTCGATCTTCAGTTGGTTAGGGGTCCGATTGGACCTCCTCGGCAATGTCCTACTTTTTGGCATTGCGTTATTTGCTGTTGGCTTCCGCAAATCTGTTGATCCATCAAAGATTGGAGTAGTTTTGACTTACACCCTCACGCGTGAGTCTAAGTCTCTGTGAGATGTAAGTTTACTGAAATATTTTTCAGTGACTCAAATCTTTTGTAAGTGAGACTCCCTGCTACCAAATTCCAACTTACCATTACTGGCAGCTCAAATTGTTACGTACTTCGCTCAGACGGAACAGAACATGAACGCTGTTGAGCGCATAACTGTCTACGCAGAGCTTCCGCCTGAAGGTGATTCAACAACGGCTAACGACCCACCCCCCTCCTGGCCTTCGAAGGGGGCGATCACCTTCCGTGATGTAGGGTTGGCCTACAGGGAAGGTTTGCCACTGGTGTTGAAGGATGTCAATTTTGACATCAAACCCAGTGAAAAAGTCAGTCGTTGACCTGAACTGGTTCATGCGTTTTTTTACTTTTTTTACACTTTATTCAAGGTTGGGATTGTTGGTCGAACAGGCGCAGGTAATGAACTCTTGATCATCTCTTGATTTTCACTTTGGTCTAACACGGCACAGGCAAAAGCTCTTTACTGCAGGCACTATTTCGGTTGGGACAGTATACCTCGGTACTTTCTCATTACTGACGCCGTTTCAGAATTGTAGAACTCAAGGAAGGATCTATCACCATTGACGACGTCAATTGTCGCACTATTGGGTTAGACGCTTTACGCCGACAGCTTGCCGTCATACCTCAAGACTCGGTTCTTTTGTGAGCGCCTTTTGATAAATCTAAATATCTCAGCCATTGATCTATCTGATGCCAGTCTGGGCACATTACGTGATAATCTGTCAGTCTACTTCAGATCTTTCAGGCTCGCACCACTCACCTTATGCTAGGGACCCACAACGATCCCGCACTGACGCCGAGCTAATATCGGCATTGCGGAGGGCATGGCTTCTTCCTCAAGTTGGCGTTGTAGATCCAGTCGCAGAGGCAAAATTCAGCCTCGATTCATCAGTGGGAGATGAAGGCAGCAATTTCTCGGCAGGAGAGCGCCAACTGCTTGCCTTATGTAGGGCACTTGTGAAGGATAGCAAAATCATTGTGCTTGTGAGCCAGATCTACTTAAGTCATGAATAACTCAATCATAAAATTATGACGATATAGGACGAGGCCACTAGCAATGTCGACGTTGAAACCGACTCCAAATTGCAGACTACCATACAGACCGAGTTTGCATCTTCAACCTTGCTTTGCATTGCCCATCGGTTGAATACTATCGGTGAGTGTCTCTTCTCGTCCTCCTTGGTTGCGGTTGTTGATGTCTACTTAGTCTATTACGATCGAGTTCTCGTCATGGATGCGGGTCGCGTCGCCGAATTTGACACGCCAATAAACCTATTTGACCGGTCCGATTCGCTTTTCCGGTCATTATGCCACGAAGCGAACCTATCGCGTCAAGACATTTTGAAGATTCGCGGGAACGTGACAAAGAATTCGTCGAATCTCGAAAACCAGTAGGGATGCTTGATGTATACTATTAGATCACCTTTCTGAGTGTCTTCTAATTCCTCTGGCTGGATAATGGCGCGGATTCGTATGTATCACAGTAGCTGAGCTAGATTTTACGAAGCTTTGTGATAATGCCAGTCTTAAATATTCCAGATCTGTGAAAGTAAGGCAGCGGGGAGAACGATCAAATTTAAGACAAATCACGAGCCTAATGCCAGTCAACAGCATAATGAGGAAAGTCATCCAGCCATCATGGTCTACCATGATGCAAGTATAACCAACAAATGTAATTACTTATAATCCCCATCGCATCCTGCCCATGCATTCGGCTGCTGATCTTCGATCTCACTGCAGATCATGTACACATCATTCCTGAAGCTTTACTGCTCACAACCACAACTCTTTTCACATGGTCATGTGTGAATGGGCTGGTGACTCCTGATGTTTATTGAATTGTAGCTAAATCATCCAATCCGTGCCTACTGTTGCATAGCTACTTTTGATGCTGCTTACTTATCCGTGTACTTGTGTTTTCTGTCATTACTGGATAATGGAAGCTCTGGCATACACATTGAAGCACCTTACTGATATAAGGTGTAGGTGGTAGTGTATTTTATTGCTGTTATATATGGGAAGTAAGGCTAAGTATACCTCTATTAGATGTTTTCAAATGGTCTTTGAAACAAAGAAAGGAGTAATGTATCCTAAGACCTTTTATCTTTTTAAGGGGCAAAATCAAGGCAAGTAAATCCATGCAGTAAAATGAGTGTATGATTTAGAGATAAGCAAAGCTTTAAACTGAGTTTTGAATTACCACTAGGGAATAGCATGGGTAAACCTGCCATTACACCCAGGTATGGAGATAACCAGTGTGTAGCTCTTGATTTTGTGATTGTTACAAGAAATTTTATGCAAAATGGTTGAGAATCAAGTGAGTTCTGATTATTTCAAGTTTCAGCATTATAGCTCAATAATTGAGCTCACCATCTTTCTCCAAGGGTAAGGTTGGCAGGATGGTCATGCTTTGTTTTTGTGATTTGCTTTTTGACTCCAACCATATCCAAACTTGACCTGGCATTTTAGATTCTCAAGACTAGATTCTTGAGACCTACAGTAATCCTTATATCTTACAGTAGGCTGGAGATATAAGTAACATTACAAGTATTCTTGTATGCAAACTAATCACATTACACCACTTGTGTTGGGGGACTTATATGGATAATGAGAAACAGGGTTGGACATAACTAACTAAGGGATCAGAACAAGGCTTGGGAAAGGATAAGAAATGAAGTTTGGGAAAGATGGATATAGTAGAACAAGGGTCAGGCTCAGCTCAGGATACCTTGGGTAACAGCTTGGAGTAAGGTCAGACTCAGGTTTCAGGCTTGGGATGGGTTTGATCACTGGATATGGATACCAGAAATCTGCAATGGACTGGATCATAACAAAAATAGACAAGGTAATAAGCATGCCAGAGGTTGATTTTGGTATAGAGGTAGTGTCTTCCTGGGTCAGGTCAGGCTCAAAAACCCAGGCTAGGGCTCAGCTTGGTAGGGCTAGGGCTCCTCAAACTCCTGACCCACCCCTGGACAAAATGTTAGGTCAAGCTTGGGTCAGGCTTGGCACAAGCCCAGGCTTTTGGCTGTAAAACATCAGTGGAGAGCTAGATTTTTTTTTATTCCTACTACTTCTTGTGATGTATGATTTATTTATACAATGAGGGAATATAATTCAAGCTCTAAGTGAAGCTGAATCAAACAGAGGTTTGATATAAGAGAGGATTCTTAAGATAATCACAGTATATGCAATTTATCTTAATAACTACTTTAACTAAGAACTTCAAATTGTTTGTGTGGGGTGAGTGTTACAGTATTACTACTGAAGTTATCATACATGATTTGAAGTATTTAACTAGTTCTGACTGGTGCAAAGAATATTTCTCAAGTCACTTATGTAATGCAATGGCAGGGATGAAGGTACAGGAAGTAATGAACAAAAGACTAATTGCATGGGATAGGGGGCATGACACTGGATGTAGTAAATATAAAGCATAAGTTGACACTGACATAGAAGCAAGATGTTTGTTGGTCATCCCACATAAAGCCACAGCAATGTAGGGATGTCCCAAGATGACACACATCTATTATTGGATGTGAGGTGTCTATGTGACATATGTATATGCGAGGTAGATTGATCAGCATCAGACCTGATCTCTGATGTCATCACAGGTACACTCAGCATGTGATTGCTCCACATGCTGGGATAGTGATGGATATGTCATCACGGGCTCGGTCATGCATACGTGTAGCCTTGGTGATGGGTGTTGAACAGGATAGGAGTAGGAATCAATATAGATCATGGTAAAGTTGTCTGTAGATAATATCCCAATGATAGAATGCTGGGATTCATCAGCATCGTCATTAATAAAGGATTTGTTTTTATCTTTTATTTAATTTATATTCATAACACTACTTTCAATCAGTAGTACATTGAATCCAACTACAAGACAACCTCCTCATCCAGGTGGTTGTCTAGTTCAATCTCACAGTCATTATCTAAGTCTATGACACCTTCACTTGACCCAGTGCTGGTCTTGCCATCATCTATGATGTCAATCTCAAGTGAGGACTGTGATAAGCAAAGGGGTGTGTATGATATATGTGACATAGTGTATGAAATACCTGGCTAAGGTTGTGGTTGATCGTCCACGTGTGTTGTGCAGGGTCAACGCAGCAGAATATAGCACCAGGGAGTTGGCTCAGCTGTTGGGTGTGTCATGGAGTGACTACATGATTGCAGCAGTGGTGAGTGACATTGTGTGATGGCAGGAAAGTGAGTGACATTGTGTGATGGCAGGAAAGTGAGTGACATTGTGTGATGGCAGGAAAGTGAGTGACATTGTGTGATGGCAGGAAAGTGAGTGACATTGTGTGATGGCAGGAAAGTGAGTCAGATGTGATGATAATGGAAGGGACAAGTGTGATATAATAGGCAGCAACTGTTTGACTTAAGAGACGTGGTGTAAGACTTGGAGAAGGTCTACGCATTGACTCAAGCATGGTGTAAGACTTGGAGAAGGTC
>QFFB01022734.1:9677-20442 GCA_003316465.1 Ramaria cf. rubripermanens
ACTAGAAAAGCACAGAGAATAGTGAGATACTTGATCTGAGGAAGAGTTCAAGCATTGATCTATCTTTTCACGTCTTGGGGATTATTGTAATCTTTAGTTCACTTGACCCATGGTCCTAAGACTCTACGTAGCTTTCCCCTTAAAGTATCTGGACCCTTGAATGCCTGACATTCTTTGATCTTATTAAGTCATTGCATAAACCTAGAGTTACATGTGTTCAGTTCAATCTCTATTGCTACACTTCCTGTTGCAATACTGGTTACAATTGTTCACTGGAGTATAATTTCTTAATTGGGTTCTCTGTTAAAATAGTTTCGAAGCTTGTGCGTGCTTGTAAAGTCAAACATTTTGATTGAACTTTATAATTGTGATTAACACCACAGTTTAGAGTTTAGTTCAATGGTTCCAAAACAGGGGTGTGAGGGGAACCTCTGCTTTGCAGTTGAAGTCCTGTGAAGTCCTGCAAAGTTTTGTGAAATCCTATGAAATCCTGTACTCTATGTTTCACTTTGATGCAAACATTCCAATGCCATGCTGAAGTCCAGCAAAGTCCTGCAAAGTCCTGCAAAGTTTCATGAAGTTCCACGAAGTGCATCCCATCAAATGTCACTTTGGCAACTGACCTCTTGTCCCATAGCTTCACAGATACCTCTCCCAGCATCTTCAAAACACCTCCTTGGCCTTGTCTATAATTTAGCACCCCTGTTGATTATGTCATTTGGACTTTGGAGTTGCAGAGTTGTGTGGGAACCACTGTTCAACCAGCAGACTGCCTTTTTTGGAATATGGCTGTGCAACCAGCCTTAAATAGTCTTCTATCTTTGTAACACCACCTTATAAGAAATTATCTGAGATATTCACCCATGAAAGCCATATAAAAATTACTCTAGGGTGTTTCAAACATCCCTCTATTTTTCCTCAATTTTTTCCTATTTTTCCGAGGCCTACTTCTCTCAATTTCATCTTACTTTGTGCAGCGGAGTTGTGGACCCACTTGTATCCACAACTATGTCATGGACTTTTGATTTCAAACTCCAACCTGTCTACTTGGCTTCTGTGGAGTTCAGTTTAGGCACACACATGCTCCCACAGCCCTGAAATAATGGCTCCTTCAGACTCAGCTACTATGTAAGTCTAAATAAATTACCAAACTTAGACTAAAGGGTTGTGGAGTCACAACCACTTAACCAAATCAGGTAAATCTTGGTGAGACAGGTACACCTGACCTTATCACACAGTACTGAGACATTTGAGGCTGTACAGTGAGTCATTGGTGTGGAAGGGCCGTGATTGGTTGGGAATTCCCCTGAACTTGACAGAAGGCAGTGGAACTCCCTGGAAACTGTCAGAAGCCCCTAGATCCTTCTTCCAGCTTCCACTAGCTTCCTCCCCTTTCCCATTAATAGATAGAAGATTCTACCTGCTTATCTAAGCCCCTGTATAATATGGTATAAAAGGAGGCCTTTTGCCTGCCTTGGAGAACAATCAATTCAACCATCTTCTATCCTACACAACTTGTGTGACTTGCACATCTTACTAAGCTGCTAACCCCAGCTAGGACTCTTACACTTACTTAGTGTATTAATTCTCAGTTAAGTAGTTGCTTTACTACTTAGTCACTTGGACTAATCCTCTGGGTGAAATTCTACAGAGTGAGTCTGACAATTGATAGTCTTGCCAGTTGCACTCCAATACCCGAGAGTTATTGATCAGTTGATTTTCCTGTTCAATATCTTTCACAAGTCAAGTCAAGTTGCTTATAAAAGCTACCTCACACACACCTCTCTTATGTCTCTTGTTATTGTTGTGCACTGACAGATTATTCGTTCAGTCCATTTATAAACTTGCCTGCTAGGTGTATTTCTCTTTCTTTGGAATATGCTTGAACCCTGAAAGTGTCCTTGATCCTACAGTCTAATAGTTTATTATACATTGCTGCTAAGAAATGTATTGCCTTCCATTTGTGATAACTTGGACTAGTTATTGCATGGATTGCAACCAAGGTACAAATATTAAATTATTTCCAGAGTTGTGCTGCAGCAGTGCTATTATTCTATAAGTCTTGTATATGACATGTTCTGATAGATTGAAGTGTTAGCAATAACACCAAATTCTTGAAGGGTTCCAAAACAAGAGTTGTGATGCCTGAAGTATATAGTTGTTAGCTAGTGGGCAAAGGGATCCTTAGAGTTTTCTCTTAGGATTTCCCCTTTACCAGTGTGTCACTTGAGTTTAGAGCATCTTCTTAGGTTGCCCTCACAGGGGGGTGTTATGATCCAGTTCCTCATGGATCTCTAGTAACCATATCTGGCAATTAACCCCATTCTGAGCTCAGTACCCTGAGCCCAACCTCATCCAAGCCCTCCCCAAAGTATCCTGAGCCCAAGCCCAACCCTTGTTTACTATATCTCCCTTGTCTGAACTCTGTTTCTTAGCCTTCCCCAAATTTCATTCCAATCCCTTAGTCAGTTTACATCTGACCCTATTCCTTATTATCTATATATGTATAAGTCCCATCCATAGGTACCTTGCCCTTTAGTCAGAAATCAACTTAGATCTCCTTGAACCATGTAACTAGTCTCTAGTCATCCCTCTATTACTCCCTATGCTTTTCTTGTCAGGACCTTGCTCCAAAAGTAAGGGCACACACAATAGTGGATGGCACAGCATAAAAGCTGAAGCAAAGCCCTCATCCCTACCATCCTCAGTCTGAGCTCACCCTGAGGTCCCATGCCTAGACCTCAGTCTTAACAGGGGGGATGTAAGCATGATATCTAAAAAGAGGTACCTAGCATTCATCAATAAGGGAACAGGGATGTTCCACATGGAACAAGGTACTCCTACAGATGGAGGGGCTGTGGGGATCAGAGAGCTGAGTAAAGGTATAGTTGTAATGGAAGTGATAGTGCAGAAATGGAAATGGAAGTGTGGAACATACAGATATAACAGGGATCCTTAGCCTTTTCACTTTGGATTTCCCCTCTACTAGCTGTGTGATACATTCTCCATATTTTTGAGGGTTGCCCTTACAGATTGGCATGGAGGCTACCCCAATGTAAAATGTTATTTACACATAAGTAAGACCAGGAATTACCAGTCTTTTGTTACCAGACCAAGCTGAGTTATGAGTACCTGTATCTGACACAGTGAGCATAAGATCCTACACTTACAACTGCATTTCCAGGTTGTAGGGTGAAAGCCTGTGGATTTTTGGGACATGGCATGGAAGGCAGGAGCACAAGCCACCACATGACCTCATCACACTTGCAACGGCCTACTGACATGTCATGTGATGCCACACTTAGTCTTTCTGAAGACTCTCATACTTTACACTGCACTCCTGGTGCAAGGATGCTCATGGGATGGTGATCATTCTCCTATCCATTCAGGCAGCCAATTGGATATAACCTGGAAGAACTCTGGGACACTAATGACTGGGTTGCCCTCACAGGATGCAACAGCAATGGCCTTCCTATTGACACACACACAAGTGACCCCAGGCTGTGTGAGGGGTAATTCATTCTCAGCTGGAATGCAATAGGCCATGCTTATTTGTAGTAAGAGGCCATTACTTCCTTGCCACCACCTGACCATGCATATTGACCATGCATACAGATATTCAAATTTTGGCAATGGGTGTCATGCCCACCTCAAGTTATCTAACCTGGGTGAGTATGACATTGACTGCCTTAAGGTGCTAATCAACAATGATGTTACTAACATCTCTACCATTAGGAGAGCTGCTACACTACTTGGATATGGCCACTTGTGCCCTGTGACTTGTAACAGCCCACCAAGAACAAAAGCAGCTATGCTATATACCTTGAACCCCAATACCACTTGTATAGGTCCAATCTCTCACTGCATTTAATTACTAGCACTCTGGCACAGAACTATGCATTGGGATCTATAATGTGGCATTTTGAAGATACATAAGTCATATCCAATGCTTTTCAAAATATATTCTTGGAAATTGTAGTATAGTTTTTATAAATGTAACAGAATATATCCAAACTTCAAATTGAAGTTGAATTGAGCAGAGGTCAAATATAGATGACCATTCCTGATATTTGCAATATATGTGCAATATCTCAACAGCTGTTGCAACCTGCAATTTCAAAACAATGGGATGAAGTGGGTATTTTTAATAAGGGTTTTACCATATGAAAAAATGAGCTATTTAACTAATGTCAGTGAGGCTTGTAAATGATATGATCTCATGATTACATAATTCAACAATGAAATTGGGAATGTAAGCAATAACAAACAAAAGCTAAACTATATGGGATGCAAGCTTAGCACTACATGTACTAAGTGTAAGGTGTGATAGTTAGGTGACACAGGGGATAAAGCTCTTGGTAAATGTCCTACATGCAGTGACAGCTATACAGGGACAGCTTGATGTGACTTGTGTCTATTTCTGGATGCAAGGCACTTATATGTTAAATCTGCATGTGGGGTAAATGTATTTGATAGTAGATCTGATTGATGATGTCAGGGCAGGTACATGGAATATGTGGGCACATCATGCATGGGGAAAGTGATGGATTATTGATCATGGGCTTGGTGCAGGGTGTGTGTGGCCTTGGCATTGAAGATCAAGCGAGACAGACCAGGATTGGGTGAGGATAATTGAGAGATAGTCTGGGCATGATATTCCTAGCAATATCTCACCAGGATTTATTAGCATAGTCACTGATGTTAAGATATATGCATCTCTTTTGTTTTTATATTCATAGCATGTATGTCCCTAATGACATCACAGCAACCCCATCTATTGTCCTAGTTTCATGCTATCCTCACTCTTTCATGCTATCCTCACTCTTTCATGCTATCCTCACTCTTTCATGCTATCCTCACTCTTTCATGCTATCCTCACTCTTTCATGCTATTCTCACTCACACATGGACCCCAAACCCACACAAACACCTCTTACTATTCTCAACATCTTATAACCATTGCTGTGAGACCTGGGGTGGCATCTAGCTGATGCTACCCCTAGACATCTAGTTCTAAACTCTGCATTTATGGCTGCACTCCAGAATAAACTGGACTGGACTGGACCACAAGATCCTGTCTTATTAAACCTGCATCTGTCACTAGGGAATTCTGATCATGTTGGCCACATTATTCTGAATATATATATGGAACCTTATCCTGATGGGACTGGCATACAAGGTCTGCAGTCTTATGCATCCTTTGTGACCTTCTAATGCTGAAGCTGCGTTCCTGGTGCTCCAGGAGCCAGGACACTTCTAAATTACCAACAGATGTTGTGATAAAAAGATACTGTAATAAACATTGTGATGTCATTTTTTCTTTTATCCTTTTATTACCCCTTTTCTTTCTTTCTCTCAGTCATAAAAAGTTGGGAATAATGTTTAAAAGGAATCTTATCTGTTATATTCAAGGAGGAAACCATGAGACAACATCCTTTGTCATCTTGGCCCACTCATGTGAGTTGTAGACGTGCTATGACATCACGAGTATGGACAGATGGGTAATGCATGTGATTACCCCGCACATGCGTCACCGATAATTGATTGGCCCGGTTACATGGCGAGCAGGTGCCTGAACCACTGGAATAATAAAAATAGAACAGAAAAGGATGTTGTGACTATAGAGGGTTGTATGAGGATGACAATCACACAGAATTTAAGATCAAGGAATGCATCAAACATCTCCAATAATCAGATCACATATGGAATAGGAGAAGAAGGAGCGGCTTTCACATTATTATGTCAAAGAGACAGATATTTTTCTCTATTATCTTTTTTTACTTGTCATCAAAAATTATACTTCCAATTCTCCCATTCACTATTTTCATCCCCCTGACAACTGATTATTTTCCAGATTTTTTCCACTATCCAAAACAAAAATCCAGCACTATTTGCTCCACAGATAGTACTATCTTTCATCCCCTTAGTTACTAATTTTCCAGACCTCCGTCCCTATTGTTAGCATTCGCAAAATCACCCATACACCTTCTCATATAAATATCATGATATTCCTGTATGTTATTCTTTAGCCAGAATTATATCCCTCTTGATACACTTAGAAAAGCTCAGGGCATTCAGACTTGCCTTTCAAAATTTCCTACTATCTTCTTCAACAAAATTCTACAATATACAAGCCAGCTACACTAGGTTACCTATCTACTCTCTCAATTCATCACCACACATCGAACCTCTCTTCTTTTATTTGGCCGACGATCCATCTTGATGCTGAAGGAACCCCTGAGCCGAATCTCTGGAACATCATCATATACCATCTCCAACCCCCACATTACGTCACCTTTGGTTAATCAACGCATGTGCCATATTCAGCATCACACTCACAAAGGAATCAAAAAATCTTGAGCTATTTCTTTTTATCAAAATAAAAATAAAAATACATAGATATTAAAAACAGGGATTGCCCTTCCCTGAACAATACTTACACTGTATTGAGACCATCACTGTCCCTGGCCATGACCCATTTGTCATCATAATTTGCATGCTTCCTGACATGAGCCAGCTGCTTATAACCATGAGACAACCCTCAATTGACACCTCATTCAAACAAGCTGATTCATTTTAGGAGTTTCAAATTGAAGCCTGGTTTCCCAAGCAAAACAAATGTATGTGACTCCTGATTTTGTTTGCCACCTCAAATACTCAAATGGGTGACAGCTATTGTTTATGCTTGAGCATTTACTACATCACAAGCCACTGCTGCCCACTACTAACTCTTCAAGTGTTTTAATAACATTGTAGAAGGTAACACAGGCTAGCCTGTCCATTTCTGACATATACATCATGATGGAATTGAGAGCATCATTGCTGATGCACACAAAGGCCAGGCCCTTGGTGAGAATGTCATTCAACCCATCTTCATCCCCACACTGAAATATTACAGGGCTAGGCCAGCTGTGTGCTTCTTTACCCAAACAAGGTCCTGAGACCTGCTTATACCCCTGTGCCTGCCCATTACAAAACCTGTCTCCTTATGACCACCCAAAACACTTTTTCATGCTCTGTGTGAACCACTTCAGATGTAGCATTCACAAACTAGACAGTGACATCTCACAGGTTGTTCACACAGCCATGCACAGCCTGGTTTTCATTTACTCCTTGCCAACTTTGAAGAGATCAAGGGATTGATATGTGGTTGTGGTGCTTGTGAATCAGGTGAGTCAAGCTCCTCATCTCTCACTACTTAGTGGTTTGTGCAATACACATGGATGACAAAGAAACTGGCTCACCTTTTATTATTCCTGCTATCTACCAACCTGCCAGCCACATACTAAAATGTTGTACCTGCTGCCTCAGTCTCATAATCACACCATATGTAGTACTTATGCAGAAAAGAAAAGGGTCTGTAGCTTACAATGACCTCATGGACACATATAGGTGCTATGAGGAAAATTTGCACACAGCACACAAAAATGTGGAGAGGTGCAGACCCTAATGTTGAGATCCCGTGAGGATAAGCATGGAACGCAGACTATAGCGGACGTTATCGACCCTTGATGTAGTATATATAGTTACGGTCATGGATGACCGTAACATAGTATATCTATCGGACAAGTAGTTGGTAAACACCTCAGTGAATTACCGATTCACTGAGGTACGTACCTTACACTGTAACGAGACGTCAAGTGACTTACCGTAGTATAGTCTTTTCGTCTCTAGGTATAGTTGTAATGCAAGCTCAGTGAATTACCAATTCACTGAGTCTTTTCGTCTCTAGCTACTGCACCAATAGCCAACAGGTTATGGGCCCCGCAGAGCCTGTTATGTCCTCCACCACCTCCAAGTCATTTGTCGTCCCTATGGCTCGAACTGGGTCACCTGGAAAAGTCAGATGTTAGCGACACTGACGTCAACCCGTGGTGCCAAACGACACCTGGATGGGACTGCTCGGATCCCCCCACCAATTCCCACTTATCCTGATGGCCACGTATTGACGAGCGACGAGGAGGAGAAGTTGGATGGCATAGAAAAACGATGGGACAACTATAACCAGCACGAAGCGACAATTATGGCCCAGATCTTCACAACCGTGCCAGACAGCGTCCTTATGGAGGTGCGGAACCTGGATACGGCAAAGAAGGTTTGGGAGGCAGTGTGTGCTAAGCATGAAGCCAAATCAATCACTGTAAAGGTTGATGTGTGACACCGGATGTACGAGATGAAGTGCGAGGACAAGTCAAACGTCCGCATGCACTTGGAGAATCTCGTGAAGATGCAAGAACAGCTATCAGGGATGAACGCTGCACTCACCGATGACGACTTCGTCACGGTCATCCTCGGCTCGCTCCCCAAATCATATCGCCCACTCATCAATGCAATAACCATGTCCGCAGCGCATGCTAAAGTCAAGCTACAGCCAGATAACGTTGTCGAGAGTCTTGTCGACGAGTTTGAACAGTTGTCTATTGAAGAACGTCAGCTGAAAGCTAGTGAGAACGCACTTGCCGTTACAAAGGGCCACGGTAAACCACAAACACATGGCAGCAGCTCAAGCACTGCCAAGACCGATGTGGAGTGCTGGAAGTGCGGCAGGAAAGGCCATGTAAAGGCTGATTGTCGTTCTAAAGTGAAGAAAAAGGATAAAAAGAATGAAGACAAAGGGGGAGGTGCGTCAGCGAACACGACAGTGGAGGGCGAGGATTTCGCTTTCACGACGACGTTTGCTAGGACCACACTTGCGCAGGGAACAAGTCCGTTGACAGGACGAGAAGTCGATGTCTACGACTTGGGTGCATCTGGTCATATGTTGCCGCACCAGCACCGTTTTACAACCTTCCAGGACATTATGCCACGCTCCATTAACGCAGCTGACAGAACTGTCTTCCAGGCTACTGGAATGGGCAATATGAAGATCAGCATTCCTAATGGCAAAACCTCAACCCAGCTTACATTGAAAAATGTGCTGTACTGCCCAGACCTCGCCTTTACTCTGATTTCCCTAACTCGCTGCGATGCGGCTGGATACACGGTCTTGTTGAAGGACCGCAAATGCGAAATTCGAGACATGAGAGGAACACTGCTAGGACAGGTCCCACTCTCGAACGGCCTCTACAAGGTAGAGCATGACAACGCAGCGTCAACTGCAAATGTTGCACAGAGGCTACTCACCCTTGACGAGTTGCACCGCCGCATGGGTCATATATCGCTGCAGGCTGCCAGGAAACTTGTCCGGAGCGGTGGGATAACCGGCCTGGAGCTTGACATGTCAAGTCAGGCCACCTTTTGCAGGCCATGCGCAAAGGCAAAGCCGGTGCGCAAGGTTGTCCCACAGGAGCGAGAAGGACCCCGCGCAAATACGTTTGGTATAAAGGTACACTCGGACGTGTGGGGGCCTGCAAACCCAGAGAGTTATGACGGAAAGTCATATTTCGTCAGCTTCACCGATGACCATAGTCGATGGACATACCTAGACGCCATTGGAAAGAAAAGCGATGCCTTCCGCTGTTACAAACAGTACGATGCGTGGGTTGAAACCCAGCATGGTGTGTGGCTGAAGCAGCTCCAAACCAATTGTGGGGGGGAATATCTCTCAGCCGACTTCACAGCGTACTTGAAGTCAAGGGGGACAGTAAGGAGCCTTACCGTACATGACACACCGGAAGAAAATGGTGTCTCAGAGCGGTTGAACCGCATGCTACTTGAACACGCGTGTGCAATGCTTCTCACCGTGGATCTGCCCAAATTTTTATGGACAGAGTCGGTGCAGCACGCAGTATGGCTGAAGAATAGAACATCCACATGCACACTACAAGGCAAAACACCCTATGAGTTGGTGTACCACACAAAGCCAGACCTCACCGATCTACCGGAGTGGGGGGCAAAAGTCTTCGTTCTAAAGGAAGACCACGGGAAGCTGGAGTCCAAAGCGGACGAAGGGTGCTGGATGGGGTACAGTGACGACAGCAAAGGCCACAGGGTTTATTGGCCTGGAAAACGTCATGTCACTGTTGAACGCAATGTGACCTTCGATGAACCAGTCATCGTCACACCTGCAGATGCACCGACTGAGGGGGAGCTGGTCACCCAGGCCAGTTGGAACACTATGCAGGACCGACCCGTACCTCAACCTCGCACTCCAACTGCACCACGTGCTGATCCTCTTGAGGGATTTGAAGCACCTGATTCTCCAGAGGACCAGCCGCAAGGCAGGGGTCACCGAACGAGAAAACCATCCGCGTACATCCATGACATCACTGAAGGTGCAGGTAGCAGCACAGGCCGTGCCAATGCACCTGTGTACCCTCGAGGCCTGCCCATGCCCACTGAAAATAATGCTCTGACGGTCCTTGCAGAGCTAGGAGAGGACAGTGCCGGAATTGAGGGGGTGACACCCCACCCCTTTGAGTCTTTGACAGTGGTGCCAGCGCACACCGACCCTACCAGCTTGGATGATACGCGATCTTGTGAAGATTGGCCACTGTGGGACATCTCCATTAAAAGGGAGTTGGACTAGCATGCCCAGGTGAAGACAAGGGACCTGGTAGAGCCTCCAGATGGCGCAAACATCGTAGGAAGCAGAATTGTTTTTCACTACAAGCATGATGTGACTGGTAAGGTTGTAGCCCACAAAGCAAGGCTCGTTGCACAAGGATTCTCACAAGCCAAAGGAATCGACTATAACGAAACCTTCTCACCTACCGCCAAGCTATCGGCAATTCGTATAATTGCTGCCATTGCCACTAGGAATGACTGGGAGCTTGAGCAGACAGATGTAGATGGAGCTTACCTCAACGCTCGGCTCACTGAAACTA
>QFFB01022738.1:0-22056 GCA_003316465.1 Ramaria cf. rubripermanens
GAGCGGGCTCGCGCCACCAATGGATACACTTGACCGGAAAGTCTCGGAAATAATCTTGGAGCGAAGGTAATTAATCACGCCGTAGGCGGAGCTGTCGCGGATTTGGCCGCATGGAACTCTACGAAACATGGACCGGTATGCGCTTCATTTCTTCCAATATCATACGGACGCTAATTTACCGCTTTTTTTTTCAAAGACGTTCACTTCCGACAATTTGCTACGAGTTGGCTTTGTGGATCAGACTAAGCTTTTCCTACAGCAAGGACGTTTCCTATCTGATCTATATCCTGACTCTACGCTTTATGTTGTCGCCTTTGGTAAGTAATTCCTTCTCTAAATCTCACTTGAACCTCAAATATCCAGGAATCAAGTGAGGCTTTTTTATTTCCGCCAGTACAGCGTCCGTGATGACCAATGTCAGTGACCGTGCCAGTTCCTCCTGGTGCGTGTTCCGCGAGGTATCACTCGCCATTTTATCGACCAGTCCCTATATTAAAGCAAGGGGGAGACTGGAATGCCGCGTCAGACAGTTACGTGAGTCACAATATACCTCGTCATTGGACTCTTGGCAAGCTAATCACGGTGGACGCGTAGATCAAGCAAATCCAAACACTACAAGCCAATGGCGCGAGGAACTTCTTGATTCATTGGGTAGATTATATCTTCCCTTTATCAGTCACACTTCACACCGATTCTAATAGCTGTACTTTTCCGACCCGTATACAGACGCCTTCCAGAGTCGGATATTTGAAGGGCTCCAGGCCGCTCATGCTCACAATGCCATTAACTTTTCCACGGTCAACTTAGCCCATCTCTTTCATGCAATCAATTCGTCAATGAATGAATTCGGCTACGGGGATTATGTATGTGGCACATTCGAAGGTTTCGTGAAGTCTTTCTTGCAAGGCTAATTGATATTCTCATTGCTATGGCTTTTAGACTTGTCTTGCTTCACAGAACACCACTGCCTTCGGATGTAATGATCCTGATACAATGTATCTGGGCTAGCCGGACATCCATCTGTAGTGGTATGATGCCTCGCTGCCATTCGGATGCTCTGGTCTTGGCTAATTGCCTGAACTTTGAAAGACTCACGAGCTTATATCGCAATGTTCGATCGCTGCCACTGATGACTGCGTTGTAAAGCACAACCACCAAGAGTAACGACAAATGGTGGTTATTTACATATGTTAGTATTCCCATGTTTTATACCAAATGATCCTCCTAACCATTAAGACTCACAAGTGACGGTGATTTTGTGTTATTATGTACAGAAGGCTGCACATGGCGTGCTCTTGTAATACTTTTATGTTACCGTGCAATTAGGGAAAAGCGATGCAGAGTTCCCCTGCGGAACTACGTTTTGACATGAGAATTTGGCTGGGGCATATTTCGCCGGTGGACTAGTGTCCCAAACATAGGAGGTTAGGGACCCAACCATGGAAATCAAAAAAAAAAAAGATGTAACACACGATAGATTTATATCATTGAATACCAGGTCCGAGCATCTATTATTTGGCGAGCAGCCAAGAGAGGCCACCATAGATTTTTTAGCTCCTGAAGAAGTGCCTGAAATACTGTAAGGCATATTCAGCAGTCCATCAAGTGATCACTACGGCCAGCAGAGCATGGACACATACTTCTGAAAAACTACGTCAGTGATAAACGTGTTTGACGGAAACGCAGCACATTGTGATGCGTTAGTCATGTAACACTAGAATTAAGATGAAACTATCAAGGCATTCACCGTGACATGAAGCATGTGGGAGTACCTGATCAATTATCAAAGGATTGTCGACATTGGTCTCTGGAATGGGGTTCATAACTGTAGCCAATGCAATGTAACGGTGGACACACCGATGAAGTTGACGAATGTAATATTTTTGACGCTACCACCGCCAACATTAGAGCCAGCCCAACATTTGATGCGAGCGCCGTTCTGGGCATTGGTCATGCGGATGTTCCTGCATGATGGAATGTCAGCATGAAGGGTTATCTTGCAGAGCCAGGTCACTGTACCGTGCTACCACGTTCTCTACAATATCAAAAGTCCCTGGGAACTAGTTCTCATTACTTATTGTTCACTGTATGCGTGGCAAAAATTGCTTACCTGGCCTAGAGAACCGACAGATATGCCACTGAGAATAATACATTCAAATGTCGGTTACGGGCGACTGTTAAGGACATACTGAGAGCCAGTGCAGTTCAGATTTTCCACGAGCATATTGGTCGAGTCTAGTCACAATGCTTATAAATATACTTCACGAGAGTACAAGGGAAAAAGCGGGTACTTGGCTTAAATGATACGCAGTCGTCATCGTTGTTTATTACGGAGTTTTTGAGAACCACCTGATCAGAGCGATATATGTCCCAGCCGTCAGTGTTATGTGCTGCAGAGGTAGAGACACTCGAAGATGCTGTAATGTTGATGTTGGTGAAGGTAACATTATGGCCTTCGTTGATCTGGTTTCAGTGTCACGTCCTCAGTATAGGGTGAACAACGGGGCCAAAGTAGTGAGGTATGCGTACAAAGTTGAACCACATGGGACTATTTAACATCTGAAGATTTTGGACAATGACGTTCGTGCCCTGAAAGATGGTGAGAATGATAGGTCGAGCAAGCGTTGCGTTAGTATTGCTAATGGCTGATCAATGTCATACTGCGTGCCTCAACGTACCGCCACTCACAATGCATCGTACCACGGCTGCAACAGGCATTGTATCAGTATTTATTCTAAAGGTGATAAAATTAATACTTACCTGACCAACACCATCCACGATCCCAGTCCACCCTCCGTCGATGATAATGTCACTACCCCCCAATACTAATATCTAGTATAAGCAGGCAAGTACAGAATACCAATACCAGCGACGTACACCAAAATGTCGAGGAGTTTTGAAAGTCAAAGAAGAAAGCATTCCCCGTCCAATATGATATATCTGGGGGAAAGCGAAGGGTGCCTTGTAAATTCTGTAAGCAAGAATCAGCACATAAACATAAAATACTCTGTTTATTCAGTATAGTAGTGCTTAGGATACGCACAATTCGCTTGTTAACAAGGCGGGTCGTATTCAACCTTGTGGCGATATTGAGTGTGGTATTCAAAGGAATGACCACCGTATTACATGTGGGAGACTTGAACGCCGCTTCAACATAAGGGGAATCGTCGCCGTTGTTGCCTATGCTTGAAAGTGTGCAAGTGCCTGAGCTGTCAGCTACCATCACCGAGAAAGCAGGCCAGTTGCTGCACAGCAGAAGAAAGCCATATAGGAAAGACAAGCGCAACATCATGGGTTAAAAGAATGTAAGACGATAATGAGTCACCCGCACATCTGCTGACAGTATATATATGTACGATACCATGCTCATACTGTACGCTCTCCAGAGTTGTAACTCGGACGTCACATAAGTGCTATAATTGAGGCTAGCTTCGGGCAAGGTTACATCCCGCCTTTAAAATGCATACCTAGAGTATGATCATGATCGTATTTGTTATGCATCGTTCCATCACCAGCACCGACTCTTCAGTCGACATTGCAGGGTTGACGGCAAGGATATTTTTTCAGGGGATCTCCAAGTTCCAAGGACCGGTATATAAGCGTCAGTCTGCCTTTAAGTATGCATCACGCCAAGACATGGAAACAGACTGCGATTACATACAGTTTCGCAAATAATGGTTAACACTTTGATCTCGCCTGTTGCACACTTCTTCTCCACTCAATATATACCCGTATAGCTTCTGCGGGTTGTCGACACAAAGGTGGGCCTGCCTGAATTTTAACAAAGTCGTCCGATGAAACAAAAACAAAAAGTCCGGATAATCTCGAGTTGAATAAATTTTATTTTCCTGGGAGAGCGAACCTGCTGGATTATGACCTGCCTTCGACTATAGGGCCACTTCGCCACCTACCAATACCCTTACCTTGCCCGAAGCTCTGCAATAATTTTTTCCGTACAACAGAGGAAGCCTCTGGGAGGGCGTTACCTTCAACCTGGGCACCTTCGAGACCAACCCAAAAAGTAGAACCCCCTTCGACTTTCAGGCGCATCTCAGAATCATCTGGTCCATGAAATACGAAATGGATCAATAGGATCATTCTGGTGCGGGGAACATACCGCCTACGTACCACGGCCGGGTATGAGTTCACATTTTTCCCTTGGGAAGACTTTGCCCTTGCCAGTGTTGATGGCCCCGAGAGTCTCAACAACAATATAGCGAAAATATGTAGGTGGAGTTACTCTACTCGTGAAGTTGTGGTGAGCAGGTGGAGCATCAGATACGGCATGTAACCGCCGTACAATACGTGATCGTCCGGATAGGAAGAGAATGCCCAGGCCGGTTCCAAAACCAAGGATAGTGGCAGACATCAACGCACGCTGAAGAACTGGTCGAAGCTCCCAACGGAAAGATTCTGAACCTGATAGCTGTGATTTTTCACCGGTATTCTTTTCGGTTGTCTCAGCACGGTCTATTTGGACTTTTTGTGTCCAACGATTGAAAACGTTCTCTGCTCCGACGGCACTAAAGGGATGAAGATGCGTCAGTGTCAAAGATATCATTTCCAGAGTAGCAGCGAGCGCACGTCCACACTGCTATCCCCAACACCATTGGCCCTAAGGAATCACAGATAATAATAGAGAGTTAGCTGAACGAAGTATCCCCAAGACGGTTCGCTGCACGGGCAATTGCTTACAAGTCCATCGTGCCCACCAGTCTGGTCTACGAGAATATATCTCGCGTACAACACCCTGAGGGTACTTGGATTGAACCATTCTTGTAACCGTCTATGCAAACTCATGCACAAGTTACGTAACTCGAACTCGTTACTTGTACCCTCTTGTCTTGTTGGTACAATTACGTCAAAGCTCTTGCAGTCACACCTGTGTCCTTTGCGCTTATCTTTTGCCCGTATGAAGGGTCCTTACCTCCTAAGGGATCTGAATCTCGCTTGAGGATAGCCAGAAGCCTAAGGTCTCAGGCGGCCTCAAATTTGACGCTTAGTAGAAGCTGCAACCGTGACCCTTCAATATTCAATGTTGTGGAAATACTTACGTGAAGGCATACTTATCCATGGAGGGGGATCCATAAGAGTCAGGAAGGTGTTGGTCAAGCTTTCGACTATTACGTGCAGCTCCGGTCTCACCCCGTCAAGTCCTTCGGATAGCCAAGAGATATTATGATATTACGAGTGCAACTACTGTATACTTAAACAATAAACCAACATGATCCTTAGGTCTCGGCTACTGCGACGACTGTCTGGAGCACGTTTGATTAATTTAGCAACTGCACCACAATGATTTATAACGTACGTGCTCCTTTACTTTCTCTTCAACGACATGTCTGTTCAAAGGTCGTCTTGAACTCTTCGTATGTTTCTGTCCCGAGTATCCCAAACACGACTTGCTCGAACGAGAACGCAAACCTGCTGTCGGGGAGTCCAAGAAGTTCCGCCCATAAACGTGCCACCATTGGCACTGTATTCCTGAAAACACCTGTACCAAAAGACCCCAAAACCAATTTAGAAACACCCTGGCTTTCGAAGACGAACAGAATCCGAGCCATCCTCTCCTTCATCACAGCCTCGATTCGTTTTTCTTCCTGCATGCGGTCAATAGCGTGCTTCCGAACAACACCCGCATTGACTGCTGGGGAGGTTACAACATCGACCAGGAAAGGCTCATGCCATTCGCCTGAATCGTTGCGGAAAACTGTGACGTTTGGGGACCAGATGATCGAATGACTATAGTACCCGCCACGCGCATCTCTCCTGTGTGCTGAATAAAAACCGTCGGCAGCGGGGGAGGTAAGAGACTGGTAGATGGTGGAAGAGCGTGCAATGGTTTCTTCTTGGGCTTGCGCTCCACTAAGGAATCCACCCCCGGGCTTTTTGGCAGAAGCAAAGTTGAGAATCCCCAGCCTGAGCGTGACTGGGCGACTGTCGTCTAAGAAGATTTCCTGGGAGGGGTGCGACAAAAGCTGTGCTGCCTCGAGGGTGGAAATTTCAAGTATGGAGATCTGTGGTCTCTGGCTGTGGGGAGAAGTACTGGGTAGCCTTTTGGGCCACCTAGCTAAGTCGACAGGTGCGTAATGATGGGTATTAGGTATGGCGGAAGTGAGAGGAATGGTGCGGTTGTTGAGTATGAATGAGCCATTCTCGATTGCTTTGAGAGTTGATTCTGCAATTTCTTTGCGCCGAGCTCGATTTGCAGCAGAGGCCATGGGTGTAAACTCTTACAATAAGGTAAGGGGGAGGCCTCAGTATGACTTAAGTACTGTACTCAAGCTCAAGCCACAGCTGCATTTGGGTAGCATAGCGATAGCGAGTCACAGGCACTGACGTATGGCGGAACCGAACACTTGGCGTGACTCAGAGTTCAACTTCCAGCTTTGACAACCATCATGGCTAAGCCTGTACCTCATACACCTCACATTAGTATTTCAACACAAGGTAATTGGCTGGCTATGGGTAGAGCCTATAATCCTTATTCACATATGTACTGGTTTTAGACTGGCGAATTCAGTCACTGTCATCCCCTGCCAGTGCGACTACAGATGCCAGCAACCCCGCCTCACCCCTGACTGGTACACCAAGGAGACATAAAATTTATTACTTTGAGAACGACCAAGTCATATTCTTGGTTTGTAGTCGCGATGGCGATTAGCATGCAAATTCACGCTGAGGACATCGGTACCAGGTCGAAGAGACACTGTTTAATGTGCACCGCAGTCTATTTATGAGACATTCTTCTGTGTTTCGCGACATGGTAAGCCCGGTATCGTGCGCTGGACGCTGATTTATCTTATTTTGATTAGTTCGACATGCCGCCGCCTGTGGGTGAACCCATTGAAGGTTCCTCTGACGAGAACCCGTAAGTGTTTATACGTCGCAAATATTTTTGTTCCTTATATCAGATCCCCAGGATTCGACTTGAGAATGTTACTGCCCTTGATTTTGAGCGCCTTTTGTCGATCCTTTATCCTCTTGTCGCGGGGGAGCACCGGGCAACACTCGCAGAGTGGATTTCAATCCTCCAACTTGCGACGCGTTGGCTTTTTGATGATATTCGCAGCCTTGCGATCAGAGAGCTTGCCAATTTCGACGACATTGAACCTGTACAGAAAGTTGCCATCGCTCTACAGAACGACATCCCGGAATGGCTTCATCCATCATACATGGCTTTGTGCGAGCGGCCTACCCCTCTTACTGTTGAAGAAGCTCGCAAATTGGGGGTGGAAGTTGTTGCACAGCTCGCATGTGCACGCGAAATTTTCCGGGACAATCGGTACAGATACAAACGAGATGTTGACCTATCCAATATCGTCTCGGAGGTGTTTGGCACTTCCCCACCAAATCAAGACGATAAACCTCCTGCGTTGGTCTTGAGGTTTGCACAGGCTTAGGCTAGGGATACAGGTGGTTCTTCTTCTTCTTTGCAACTACTAGAGGTGGACACATTGTCTTGCTTATGAAATTTTAATGCAGTGCTGGTTCGACATAATCAAATTGGGGGCGAAGGCGAACGTAATCAGTAACAAGCTTGCAATCTGACTCTTCTAAGAGTCATGGCTTGTGTTCTCCTCCGCTCATGCAATCCATTGCTTTCCTGCATTTGTCAGCAAGGCTGAGGCTGAAAGGAAACTTGCTGATGGAACCGAGAGTCATCTTTCCTCGGCGGTGTCGCTGATGTGTCGGTCGGGATGGTGTCACAGACGACTCATGAAATCTCAGAGTAGCCGATAAGTCCTGTGGTAGGTCCAGCATAGATGCGGCTTTCTTCGGGACGTATAACCAAGGAGCCACCTGTCAAACACAATACTAAGGTTTTTTAAGGTGGAAGGATGAGCGAACGTATATCATACCTCATCAGGCGCCGTTTTCGAAATCTGAATAGCTTCGTTATTAAACTGCATACGAGGCAAGGTCACGGTAGCGAGATCTGACGATTCTCGTATGTGTATTTCTTCGTATTGTTGAGCCGCATGTCCATATAATTTTGACAATCGCAGTTCGGTGGCCTGGCTATTAGCAGTCAGTTTGGGTCGCTCAGGAAGGACGGCGGCATCCCAACACATGGCAGCGAATGAGTCAATGGGAGAACGAAGGAGTTGTTCATCCAGGCCGTCGAAAAGATGGTGCTTGGAGCCCGAGGAGGTGCTCTCATTTTCATCCTCAGTAAGAACCATGGTGTAGCTGTCGTGGGATTCCGAAGGCGGGGAGGAAGTCATTTCTGAATCAGGTCCGAATGTGATAATCGATGTCCCGTCGCATTCACGGTGCGGAAATGTAGGGTAGGCAAGCTCGTCAAATAATTGCTGGTCCCATGACAGCGTTGACGTCTCTTCGTCGTCCGCAATGGTAAATACGCTGCGCGTAGGAGAGTCGTCGAACCACGTGCTGACGGGGGTTGAGGACGAGACGAAAGACGCGACTCGAATGCGTGAGGGACGAGATGAACGATGGGGTCTCCTCGCGTCTAGGATCGACGTTACACATACACCACCCGTATTATCACGCGGAAAGAGATCGCCTGATTTTATTCGTGTAACATCATCTTGGAGTACGTCTTCGATGAGGAAACCACCGAAGGTCGCTCTATTGAAATCCATGCTCGGGAAGTGGATATTACATTTGAGCAACGGTGTCAGAGTACACTGTTCGGTGGGGAACAGCTGGTCCTAGTGATGGCCTGATTAGCTCAGCGTGCCGCCAGTGTTGCTTGCAAGTAACTTACCTCAGGTGCCAGTCTGAGGTTAGTCTGCATTGCGGGAAGGATATGTTAAACCAAATATTTAGGGGGATGAACGCTGCTCGGAGGCTGAAGATAATCGATAAACTCCAGGTTGGTTTCCTGAGAGATCAATCGGCTGGGACGCGTATCTGTCTTATATGTAGACACTGAGTACTGAGTACCGAGAAGTCACGGTGATGGCGATCCGCAGCTGTGGAGGGACTCTCGAGGCGAAATATTTATGAGACACCATCCACGACTCACTACACATCACGGCTACAGGGTGAGTTAATTGTTCTCACAGGACGCGAGTGGCACGCGTCGAGGAAGCTTAATTGTGATCTTAAAACGAAATACATCACGTGATAGAACGCGACGCTAAGTTCCATGTTACAAAAAGAATTTCACACGATAGAAAATAACCCAGCGCTGACTCCGTATTGTCACAGACTCCCGGGACAAGAAAAAACACAGGCTAGCGATGTCATTGCCTGGCTTTGTGTGTTCATTTTGCGTCGAGAGAAATCACATCTCCGGTTGCGTGTCATGTCGGTCGGTCTATACGACGAGCCTGGTTAAAGTCCCTTAACTCTGTAAGTCCATGCAGGTTGCAATTGGTCATGACTGAAGTAAAAGCTTCTAACAGGCAACGGATTGCGTGAGTGCAAAGTCATCATACAGCTCGACTCAGAGTCGGTTTCTAGAAAGAAAAGGGCTGTAATTTCCGCGAAAGTATCAGGGGTGAATGAATGATGGAAAAAATATACCTTTAGTATGGCGCTTGACAACAACCAGGATAGGACGTCAGGCAAAGACTTGTGGATCAAAAGTTGCCATCGCTTCCTATTGAGAGAGGAACAACTAACACTACTCAAATCACAGACGACGCCTAGGTATCCATCGTGACCTTCTCTTCCTCGGCGGCCTGCAATGATGGGGCGGAGCTTGAGCACTGTGATGACAGCCTTTTCGAACCGGGGAACGTCGCCCGTCACCGTGAAAGAGGCTTGATGATACAGCGAAGTTCCATGGATACCGATGGTATCGATTCAAAGAAGCTAATATAAACAGCCTTGGTGTTTCGGATTTCCTTGAGATAGGAGTCTACATCACTCCTAGGTGGTGCTAATGCGCTCATGTTCCCAACCTATGTGGTGGTTGGAATTTAACCACATATGCCACTGCAGTACTGTAAGTGCCAAAATTAATGTAACCCCAATTCACAAGTTGTCATAAGGACTCACCGTACATTCCTTAAACTATGCCATTGGTATACTGACGTGGAACTCGGTACTTTTTCGCAGAAACAGCTGCGAGCTGAGTATGATTGTTCGACGCATTACTATCGTGAACCGCCGATGTCTCAGGAGGGTTCTCTTCATTGTGAATCCAATGTGTGTCCAGTCGAGCCGGTGACAAGTTGTGTGACAATGATGTAATAAGTGTGGAATTTGCCGTGAGTGCGCAATTCCCATGTCAGTCATAGTCTCCCAGGTAAGACTGCGATGATGTCCGTATTGTACTTATGTTGATACTACTAGTTTCAGATATTATACACCGACAAATCGTAGCATGGACGCAGTTCTGGACCCAGAGAGTAGACTGATCGATCTGTCGCATCATGTTGATGAATCGACTCAGCTTTATCCTGGAGATCCCAAATTTTCATCCTGTCCTGCTCTGACCCTCGAAAAGGATGGATTCAGAGTCATGAGCCTGAGCCTTGGCACACATACCGGCACGCATGTCGATGCTCCGTCGCATTCTATCAAGGATGGCGCATCCATCACCGCACTGGACCTTTCTTTGTTTCAGGGTCCAGCTTTGGTGATCGACGTGCGCGGAAAGCAACCACGGGAGCATATCATATGGGAGGACTTAAAAGCCTATGAATCACAGATGCAGAAAGGGAAAATAGTGGTGTTGTATACAGGGTGGTCAATGTACTGGAAGACGCCGAAGTACATCGACCACCCTTTCCTGGACCGCACAGCAGCGGAAGGGCTGGTGAAGGCGGGGATTCGTACCGTCGCGATGGATAGCATGTCTCCCGACGAGACTGTCCATGAAGGGATGGCGTCGACCGGGAACTTTATCGCACACGAAATCATACTTTCCGAGGGTGGGGTCATTGCGGAGAACTTGACCAATGTGGACGCCATTGCAGATGGGAACTTTACGGTAAGTTTTATGCCGCTGAAGTTGACGGATGCAGACGGGTCTCCGGTGAGAGCTGTAGCTTGGCGCACAGGTCAGAACAGCTAGATGTCGAGATGGTGGCTGCTGTCAAACCATTGTACATTTCAACCTTAGGCCCGTCTGAAGAAATATAAGAGAAATTAAAATAGTCAGAGAATCGCTTAGAAGGCCTAATCAACATATATTTTTAACGTGTTGTCCCAGTACAATTCTATATAAATTTCGTGGGTAGTAAGCCTTACTCAGTGGTAAGGGCGTGACTACGCCAGTGTGACGTCACGCGGTGTTCGACGCGCATGTTATGGAAGGCAAAACCAGTGAACCATCATGGCCGCCACAAACGGACTCCCAGCGCTCAGTGTAATACAACCGACTCCGCCTCGTTCATACAAGCAACACCACCGTCTACTTTATCGTGGCTCTTTATCACTACCCGACTCAGATCTTATCCTAGATGGTACCATCAACCAGTCATCCCTGCTCGGATCCTGATATCTTCTCTTAGGTCTTGCTTTTACAGCTCACCTACCACCATCATCTCCGACATCACTCCTCGAGTCACCGCTGGCATTAGCTCTCGAATCTATGCGCGGTCGACCTAGTCTGCGTTTCGTAGCCATTGTGAACACACCAGAGGTGAATTATGATTCCAACGGGGACATCAGCATGTGAGCCTTAACGACTTGTAGTAGAGTGGCTATCTTAGCTTATGTTTTTACAGGTATATCAACCCTCGTTCGACACTGACGCGCAGCTTCTTCGAGAATGTGCTTTGCATGGATCAAGTAGGCGAAAGCAGGCAAACAGACAATGCCATCCGAATAGGTCTAGGGGATGGACGTGCGTATTTGAGTTGTTTATGGCTCTGTCCATCTATTATTAACATTTAATAACCAGATGGTCCTGATGAATCTGACCTATTGGTGTTTGGGTCTCTGCTGCCATCGCAATCAACTCTTAGAATGTCAGTCGCTCGCATCACTCCTCCACGTCCGCCAGTTTCTGGCATTAGAAAGCCCCGGCCTGACGATCCTGCTCCGCGACGACCACCGGTACTTGAGTTTACCAAGAAAATCACCACCACCAAGCGACGTCGCGTCGATCTAGAAGACGGTGTGGGCGAAGAACCGCAAGCAAAGCGTGGAAAAAAAGATAAAACCATAGACTTGAAGTCCCTTATGGCCCGAGAGACCATGTATAAACTACCAACAGGGTCGACGGCCAACGCCAAACTTGCGAAGGGGAAGGCTAGAGCGAGCGGACAAGGTCCGTCGTTCAAATTACCAAGTCTGCCAACCCAGACACACGGGGAGGACATATTTGGTATTGCGTCGGGCTCCATCTGCTCAAGAGCAGCCGATTCCAATGATTTAGAAATATCAAATAAAACGGTAAATACGATTTGACACCATTTCAAGCTGTAGCTAACGTGCCCAACCCCACAAGCTTGTGAAGAAATCAGCTGTTAAGGCGTTAGCTGCTCGCGGTATGCCGAAAGAGCATCCAGAGTTTAAAGAGCTCTTTGGTTGGGTTACACGCGGTGTGGGCTTCTCCCTGGTAGGTTGCCTAATACACCTTGAAACGTCTCATGACTCCTCTATAGAGACGAAAGATGAGAGCTGTAAGAGTGGGTAGTGATGAGGTGGAACGCCTGGTTGACTCGCATGTGTTGATGTACTTTGATGGCTTCGGCGGACCGGTTGGAAAGACATGATTTATTAATTGACCAGTTACTTATATTATTATTCAATTGCATGTATCCATCATCAGTGCGGGTTGCACAGCAATAAACGGCCATGGAATTAATACAGTACTATGCATAATAATCGAGACAGGCAAGCCAAAACGAAAGCCACTGCTCTATCTAAATAATAGTGCTTTCAGCATAGTCTGGATTGACAGTGGAGAGGCGAAACGTCTTGACTGTATACGTAAATTCAAAAACTCGATGCCTTTGGCCTCTAGTTGAGGCTTATATTGCCGCGCTACAGGCATGCCGCCGTCGTTCACATCCGTCTTTTCGATCACGAGTAGAGTAATTACTCATGTTACACCACCCACACGTTTTCCTTTGCAACGCGGTACGCATCAACTCGCCTGTAATATGCCAATCGTTCTTCTCTGTCCCTCTCGAACTTCTGCGACATGGTACACTTATTAATTAACGGAAAAAAATATAGACGGACAGAACTCACCTTTCTCTCATCATCGGTGAGATGAGACAGTAATGCGGTTTGAATGTTCCCGGCCTTTGTTGACTGACGAATAGCCCTCTTCTTGGACGTTTTGTCCACTTTTGGTTTCGTGCTACCGTTTCTCTGGACGTTTCTCTTGGAACGCTTGGGTGATAAATCATCCGGCTCGAACGTCGTGGACTTCGAGTGCTCAACTTTGTCCTTATCCTTTCCCTTTCCAACCCCTCTCCTCGTTTTCCGCAGTGTGGTTGATCTACGTCTTACGGCTTTCCGACACGGCGATGAGGGATCGTTCGAACCGTTCGTGAGAAATGAGACCGATGGCGACAAAGGAGTTGCGATTCGCTTCCCTTTGACGGATGTAGTCAAAACCTCATGCCTGTTCTCAGAAGTCTGGCTGGCGAATGCTTTCCCAGAAACGCCCTCCTCTCCAAGGGAGCCATCTTCCTCCAACAGACTCTCCGGGTAAGACGTGATAGGAGGCAAAAGACGCTTCTGACCTCGCAGTTTCTTCTCCGCCGCAAGAAATCCAAATGGATCTGCTTCGTCAAAGTCATCTTCCTCCAGTGGTCTAACGTCGTCATCTTCTTGCAAAGAAGAAGCCAGTGGCGATGAAGGTGGTAAAGAGGGAATGTCAATCTGAACTGGGTCTAGGATGATGTGTCCTCCGTGCGACGATGAGGCTGGCGTTGGAGCTAGCCGATGCTCCAAGCAAAGTGGAGCGATGTCGGGATCGAGCAGTGGCAAGCCCTCCCAACCCTCCAACTTCCCCTCATTTTGCCTTTCGTCCTGTGACTTCACCGCCGCTCGCTTGCCACGCTTAATAAGGGATATCTGCCCATCAGGCTTCAGCAGTGGATCAATTTTCTCCAGATCCACATAATCGAGAAACAGACGACGTTTTCGGATGTTATGGTCACTAGTGCGCGTACCGGCTGAGTCGTAAAGTGAAGGTGGAGGCATCCCAGGACCAGTATGCTGAACGCATAAGGATGAGCTTGGTGGACGCGTCGGAGTCACGTGATCTGGTTGCTGGTCCATGTCATTGTCAAGCGTCTGGTCGAAATTGTCAGGAAATGTCGGCCAACTTCTCAACGGTGAGCAAGATTCCCTCTACCCTAATGGCTCCTGGCTCATGTCCGTGAAATTAAAGCGACTGTGCTGACTTCCCTCAGTCTGCATCTGCTGTTTGCTCGCCGTGACGCAGCTTCTGAACGCGCTCAGTTTACTGCACGTATATCCATCCTTGAATCTCTTATTGAACGCTTGAGGAAAGGAGAGCGTATACCTGATGCAGAAGTGGAGAAATTGGCAGTTCTCAGCCGCAAAATGCAGAGAGGGAGCGAGGTTAATGGACAACTTGATGGTCGCGGTGGACGGACAGGAGTAACATGGAGGGAAGCCCTTTTAGGCAAGCAGGCACCTTCAGGGACGACGCAGGACTAAATTCGAGCGCGGGTGAATTAGACCCATTGCGACAGGCACTACATTCATATATTCCGAGCTTATTATCACTTGGTCTAAGACATATACACCCTAGATGGCCTTGCAATGCTGGGTGTCTTTTCCGTTAATTGCATGACAGGCTCTTGTCAGAGAATACTGGTCAACATAAAATAAGAGGCGGTATACAAACAGTTATGATACAAGACACTAATCTGTAATACAACAATGACCGCCAGGTCATCCACGTCTCTTAAGGCACATCTTCCGTGGAGCTGTTATGGAAAATTTCTCCCATTTTGCATGGAGGATCACTGCGTCTAGTTGTTTCGTGTCTGATACCTCACCCTCAACGATGCAAGTTGGACGTCCAGCTATCAATGGGTCAGAAATTTGTTGGGTTTCCTGATCCGGATCTGATAGTGGCGTAGATGAATTCCACGGAAGATCGACGGACGTTTCCTCTATATATGCGGTCTGCGGCGGAGCATCTTGGCCACAACACCTCTGTCTTACTACTTTTACTTTCAGACCTTTTTCTCTTCTCGTCAACATCTTGATGGGGCTACAGTGTTTCGAGCTTGAGCGGGATTACAATACAAGTACATGGAAGGGACGCACAGTAGTAATGGCAGATCGAATGGTTGAGGTACTTGTACGAGGACGCAAAACCTTGGATTCGGACGTCCCTTCAGGCAAGGTTTGAGGGACGACCGGATTTTGGTTGTCGGAAACGGACCATTGTTCGTAACCATCACTTGAAAGAGATGCATCGTGATAATCGTGGACGGGCACGGACGTGAAACCGTCGTCCAAGTGGTTCTCGTCCTGTCGGTGACATGTAAGGCGAAGTATACGTCCGACGTGGGTTGATACGGTCTTCAATGCGAGTAAACCGACTATTATGTGGGGGTCTGAACATTGGAGAATAAGTGCGGAACAACACCTTGGAAGTTCAAGCGGTGCTACTACTGTGCGGTGGGCGAGCTGCAGTCCACGTCGCCAGGATCGCGATCAAGTATGATGGTCGCTGTGGTAAGAGGAGTGTCTAGTCTTGTTCTTCTGGCAGAATCATTGTGGACGGGTGGTCGTGATATATTGTGGAAGGGCAAGTGCCAGTGAGTGCTTGATGATCAGTCGATTGACCGGCTGCGTCAATTGGGAATTTACTATCCTATTTCAATTATATGTATAGTTGGAGTGGCACAGTATAGCGATCTAGGCATAGTAGACGAAATTAGGAAAGATATAACGGGTAGTCGATTAGGAGGGGCGATTTTTTGCTGGTCTGAAGCTTCAGGCCTCGGGCTGCATGTACCTATGTGCTGACCGTGGGTGTCGGCGGTGACAGCGTTCATATAGGGTACAGCGTCTGGATAATGCTCTCCCTCCAGAGTTCTTCCCTCGAGGCTTGTGGGTGTAATGCCCCCATTGCCGCAGGCGAGCTAGTCGTAGCAACAGACTGTGACACGGTCGAGCGGGCACTTATCTTCGGCGGCACAGGCTGAACACGAGCGAAATCGCGAATGTCGAATTTTTCGCTTTTAGTGCAGCCACCAGCGTCCAGCATTCTGCGAAGAATGCATCGCTTTCCTTCGACAATCTGAGTTTTGACAGAGAAGGCTGAGCGTGGGCGAGAGGGGTGTGGAGGATTCGGGCGCGTTGTCGTTCCTTGCACTGGCACTTCCGGGTGAAAATTCTGGGAAGTAAAGCAAGTCTTCACACGACGTGGATCGCGGGAATTGGTACGATAATGTTCAGTCTTGCTATGGTTCCACGTGCGACGGAACCCACTATCCACGGGGCCCGAGGTTTCACTTTTTTCGCCTATAGTTGGGAGACGGTCGTGCTCAAAAGAATTCCGGAACCCTCCTGGTTGCCGATGGATCTACAAGTCCTTGTCAGACAGTCGGTGGCAACGACAGAAATGGCCTACTCTTTCAAGACCAGACGCCGACATTAACTCCGGGGTGACTCCTTGTCTAGCCATGAATGGACCGGCAATCAGCATCTTTGGCGCCATTTGAGTAGAGCGGGATTTTGTCTCTCGCGTTGCGAACAGTGGGATGGCCAGCAATTTCTCGCGGGAGGAATTGATAGAATATAAAAAATTGGGCAACGGTGCGGGAACAACTCACCAGGATTTATACCGGAGAGCCACTGGCCTGCATGCCATATGGACTGTGGATTGTGGACTAAAGATCGACGCCATCAACGCTTTTGCCTTGTCCGTTTCCATCAAAGCCTATTCGGGTGGACAATAGACAAGCTCAACAGCGACCGATGATATGTGCCACTACAGATCTCCCTCCTGGACAAGGAAATTTGTCAAAGTAAATGAATAAATGATTTAATGAAGTAGAATATTTGACCCAAAACGCCTTTTTGAATTCAACTTGCCTTCATAGCGTCATCGATAAACAAACCGCTGAACTAGGAACGTGCAACTCCCTTTCCTTCGTAAAACCAATTTCGGTCACCACCTGCATCCGTAAGTACAATAGACCCATCAAACTGCCATTGAGCCGTTGCTGCTGGTGAAGGCGCTGTTGACAAGTATCTATCTACACTTTCGCGGTGTTCTACACTGGGGTAGGAGATAACGAATATCCCCCACCGCAGCCTTCGCATTAAAAGGTAACGTGATTAGAGTCGCATCGAACTATTGGCGAACACACATGATATCAACATGATGGGCTATCCAGACCCGATGTTGATGAGACGGCATCTCGGATGATTTCAGAGCGTTTAAGGCCGCTGCTTTGGAAGACTCGGCTGGAAACTGATCCAGCATCACCAAGTCCAAGAGGTGGTTTACAACATAAAACCAAGGAATTAGGACTCACCGTAAGCTGGAGGTAAGTGTAAGTCATTTGCAAACCATAATGATGTCTCCCACGAATATAATTCCGTCTCCGATACCTAGCCGTCGAAAATAACCCTGCCATCTCGACATTAAGTCACTACTTCCCAACGCCACCAAAGAAGAGGTAGTTGCTAGCTAGCCACATATAATCATCCACCTACGGGCCAGGTGAAACCAGCGCCCACAGGCGCCGGCACACAACGCCCGCAGTCAGGCCATCGCGCGTGCGCGCCAGAGGTGCCACTGCAGAAGACAAAGCAACGGATATACTAGAAAGAGAAGAGAACACCAGGAAAAGTGTCACAGCTGTAAAAGACCAGGTGTGATCCAGGGTGAAGAGTTCACACTAGAAGGTCTCAGAGTAGCGCTGCTTTACATCACGCAATCCCCGGCGTACGTGATCACAGACATACAGGGGCGGACCGGCGCGGAGGCCCTCGTAGGGGAGGTGAAGTCCCACCTGGAAGCATCAATGAAGAGAATGGATGAGACACTGAGCAGCGTGATAGAAGCCACAGAGGGCATCCAGAAGGCCTCTCAGGCAGCGCAGGCCCAACTCATGAACCCTGGCCCCAGAGCTTTGGAGGCAACCATCCCACACCCCCATGGCCCAAAGCAGCACACTTATGCGGCCATAGCAGCGACCATGCACCGCCCCAACCCCACCTACACTGCAGTCCTAGCCAAGTGTGAAATCAGAGCAAGGCAGGTTCTGGTGGACATCCACCCAGAGGTGGCAGTGAACCCACTGGCTGAGCTATCAGAAAGGGAGCTAGTGGTGAAGGCAAACATAGCCCTGGAGAGGCTAGAGGAGGACTGGCACAGGCAAGGGATGGTAGTTGGGGCTAAGAAGCCGAGAAATGGCAGGGTGATCTATGAACTGGAGTTGAGACAGGCCGCTGATAGGCTCTGGATTGATGAGTACATGGACAGGTTCCTGCAGAACTTTGGACCCTCAGCAGTCATAAAGCAAAGGCTGTTCCTGCTGGTGATTGAGTACATCCTGCTCTCCTTTGACCCAACAAACCATTGCTACCTGCAGGAGCTGGAAGAAATAAATGGCCTCTGTGAAGACTCCATCCTAAGTGCCAGATGGATCAAACCCCCAGGCAGGTGGTCAACACACCAAATGTCAGCTCATATAATCCTCAATGCAGCATCAACCAAGACAACTAACAGCATTGTCAAGGAGGGCATCATAGTGGAAGGGAAACATGTGCAAGCCTGAAAGCTAATGCAAGATCTGAGGAGATGCCTCCAGTGCCAGAAAGTTGGGGTAGGGCACATGGCAGCAGACTGCAAACAAATCCATGACACATGTGCCACATGTGCAGGCATACACTGCTCTTCTGACTGCCGGGAGAAGGACCCAAGCAACTTCAGATGCAGCAACTGCAAGGAATCAGGCTACATGGCATGGGACCACTCTTGCCCAGCCTTCATGGCCCAGTACACCAAGCACCAATCCAAATTCCCAGAGAATCAGTACAGATACTTCCCTACCAGAAATGAATCATTCACCTGGGAGCAGCTTGATGGCACTGTCATAAATGCACCCTTTCCAGCAGCAGAGTGGGAGCCAGAGGCCACCATCACAGCAGAGGATCACCCTTTCAGCAGATGGCCTGAGGCAGAGGAAGGCCAAGAGGGGGACAACAGGAGGGCCACCACTATGCCAGAGGGGGGTGGTAGCGAGCAGGAGGTAGCAGCAGTGGCAGAAGAGGAAGAAGAGAGAGATAGGAATGAGGGGGAGAGCAGCAGCAAGACCAAGTCATGGAGGAAATGGAGGATGAGGATGGAGCAGTGGAGGAGCAGCTCTGGAGCAACAGCACCCCCCTGGCATTTCTAGAGTCACCCATGATACAGGCAGTGCCCACCCAAGGTAGGGCACCCAGTGCAGTCACAGCCCCTACAAACAAGACATGGCACTGTTTTGGAACCGTTGAACTAAACTCTAAACTGTGGTGTTAATCACAATTATAAAGTTCAATCAAAAAGATTTGACTTTACAAGCATGCACAAGCTTTGAAACTATTTTAATGGAGAACCCAATTAAAAAATTATACTCTGGTGAACAATTGTGACCAGTATTGCAACAAGAAGTGTAGCAATAGAGATTGAACTGAACACGTGTAGCTCTAGGTTTATGCAATGACTTAATAAGATCAAAGAATGTCAGGCGTTCAAGGGTCCAGATACTTTAAGGGGAAAGCTACTTAGAGTCTTAGGACTGTGGGTCGAGTGAACTAAAGATTACAATAATTCCCAAGACGTGAAAAGATAGATCAATGCTTGAACTCTTCCTCAGATCAAGTATCTCACTATTCTCTGTGCTTTTCTAGTTTTCCAACTCAACAAATGTAGTATATTAACTCACTTACCCTGAGTTAGGTTAATATCTGCAGGTGATGATTGACCAAGAAAGATCAATTACTCAAAAGGCTATTAACCCACTTAACTCAGAGTTAAGTTAATAATCTAATGTGTGAATTGATTAACTAATAACCAAGACTATTAGATCACTGCTCAGAGTGGCATCTAATGTACAGGATTACTAATCAGTTACTCTTAGTAACTTCACTGTTCACAGCTTGGTTATTCAGAGCCTGCTGCAATCAGAATAGAGCACTCTTGTACTTCTCAGAGCCAATCAGAGAGCTGTAATCTTAGTGTAGCGCTGAGCCAATGTAGCCAGTACTTCAGTACAAGGCTGTGTTGAAGTCACACTTCAGGTTACTCAATGTCTGAGTGGTGGTTGGGTGAAAGATTGTCTATTCCTCACTGCTGAACTGCAGGCTATTTATGCTACATCTATCTGGCTTATGTAACTACTTTAGAACCTTGTGGCACTGTGAAGAAAGGCAGAGAAGCTTAGAGAAGCTTCAGGAAAGATATGGAAGGTTTTGGAAGGCTGTGGAAGGTGCTATTGCCTTTTTGGTTGGTGTCACAGCTTTGTGACAGCAATCCATGGTTAAGTGTAAAAGTTTCCCACACTTAAGTACATCATGTGATTATCATGTGACTGCCTTATTTCAAAAATGGTCATATGATAATCAGGTGGCCATCAACACGGTCATGTGATCATCTTGTGACTATCTTATTTCAGCATAGAGTCATGTGACAATCATGTGATTATCATGTGACTATCCCAATCCAGCACAGTCATGTGATAATCATGTGACTAGCAAGGTCATGTGATAGTCATGTGATGGTGGGAAATATTAGCTCAGCGACCAATGGATTGTTGTACTTTGTGGACCCAATGTGAACATAATAAAGAAATATTCATACAACCTTTTCTAAGGACATTTGGAACTATTTAACTACCTAGTAATTGTTCATAAATAGGTAGCTTATTTGTGGATGACCCCTAACACTATCCCCCCTTTCAAATGTTCGCTTTAGACCACTTCTTCCTCATCAACCTCTTCAAAATTCATAGAAGAATTCTTGGAGGGTGCTGGAGTCGCAGGGCACTCACAGAAATTGACCACAGTGTTAGAAGAGGTGCTGGGAGTGTTTAGGCTGAATGAAGTAGAAGGAATATAGTAAGGATAACCAAGGGTGGCCTGTTTTTCAAAAATCTGTGCAATTGAAGGTTGCCACTTGATAACCTGCTTGTTATAGTTTTCTTGCTTGGTGTCGTCCATGGGATAAATAGAGTAGCAATGAGCTTTGTTGGAATTTTCTCCATCTCGAGTTGAATGGCTTGGAGATGAGTTGCGAGTCCTTTTGCGGCTATGATGTCCGACATGGATCCTGAGAGCATGGGCCTTCGGTTCGAGCCAGTGTTCATGTTCGGCCTCGTTGGAAATAGTAGTAGTATAACGGGTACGAGTGTTGAAACTTGTGTCTTCAGTGTAATGACGTCTGAGGGCCTCACTGAAGGAAAATGACCTAGTAAGATCCATGTATGTGTTGTCTTCTTTGTCTATGAGACTGCGCAAGGTGTCATTAGGGTCGCTAGGCCACTTCCAAATGCAGTCCTCGAGGTCGATGCTGTTTCCTTTGGCTTTCGCAATCCATGCAGTGAGTTGATGGCTTGTCTGCTGCCATTTTTCAATCCAAGACTTGATTTCAGCTTTTTCTCCAGGGACTTTCAAGAAGTTGGAAGCAAGGTAATTGTTGGGTGGAATGGGAGCATGTATCATACTGATTTCTTGATATTTTTCATCGGCAATGGTAAGTGGAAGAGGGCTAGATTCGATATTGCCCCTCCAGCCAGAAGCGGCGGTGAGAATATAGCAACATTTCATGTGTACAGACTCCCATATGCTGTCTGCCAGTTCAGGATGAAGGTAGACATAATGCTTGCCAAATATGAACGTGTCTGTCCAGTTGTAGTGTCCAGGTTTGTAGTATTCGAAATTGTCAGTGTGCTGGAACTCGAACTGCGGCACTGACACTTGTTAATATCTATATATCCTTTTTGATTCCTTCGTAAACGTGATGCCGAATATGGCATGTGTGTTGATTGATCGAAGGTGACGTAGTGCGGGGGTCGGAGATGATGTACCAGCGGTTCCGCTCAGGGGTTCCTCCGGCGTCAAGATGGATCGTTGGTCGGGTAAAGGAAGGGAGGTTCGACATATGGTAATGATCTGAGAGAGCAGATAGATAGC
>QFFB01022739.1:7569-19225 GCA_003316465.1 Ramaria cf. rubripermanens
GTCATGATGCCACGTATTATCAAAATACCAGACAGAAACACATACTCAAGTCTTATGACCTCCTCATTGACCACCTTCCTGCTCTGGATGAGTTTGTTATTGATTGTTCCCCTACAGACCTGAAGCACCTGTTCAAAGAGGTAAGTTACCACTCATTGGCCCCTTAGCCGCCCCATTCTTACAGGCTTGACCAGCTGAAAGCTGGTCAAGGTAGCACTCGGCAAGCGGACACCAATGGGCTCAAAGGTAATATCATTGACATAATATTTCACCCAGACCGTGCTGCGCAAGGTCTCTCCGGACTGGACCCCAAGACAAAGACAACACGAGGCTTCAATAACGAGGTGAGAGGGCACCTGCTATGCCCTGTCACTCTTGATTGGCATAATGAAGTATATGTATATATATATATATTCCCCTCTTTCCAGTGTTTATCCCAGAACAGAGTCAGAGCCAAGCTGTGTGCTTCTCCGAACACGGCGTCAATATCCTCATGGCCATGGTTCTTCTATCCCAAAGACGAGTACGATCCCACGGACTTAGGCAAGAGCCTCTTACGTGGCGAGATACTCATATATGTACAATAACATTTCCATATCATATTTATCATACCTCTAATGCCATGCCCAGGTTTTCAAGTATATATATGCCGGACCTAACACTTGGTGCAAGCATGATGGCATCACCCGAAACACATGCTCTTGCAATGCTGTCTTGGCTCAAATGGACCATGTCACCGCCTGATCGTTGGCCTATGTCGCTGCACAAGTGCGTTACCCCAATCCTGATACCCTTAAGCGGGTGATTTTCCTCACCCACAGACGTGGTTTGCATTATCCTCCAGCGATCTCAACCAGAAGGTCGGCAGACCACTCGATCTCACACAATTCTTCTGGCACATAGTTAAGTTCCTTGAAGATCCAGAATTTGAGGAGGAAGTCCAAGAGCTCTTGGAGTGGTGGAACAGGTGAATCCCAAAACCACACCATTAATGTACCCTGATGACGATGCGACTGTCAGCCGAGTGTTCCCATCCTCTGTCGCCTCACCCAGTGATGACACAGATGCGCTAGACTCCCTAGCACTACTCAAGGCCCAAAAAGCAGCCGAACACGCTGCCCTGGGCGATGCTACCAACCAGCGCGCCCCCACTGGCAACGCGATCAGGCAGTCTGAGCAAGAGCCAGTGTCGATGGCCCCCGCTCTCAGTGGGTGGTGATCCAAATTCGACGGCACCGACGGGCACTCCACCAACTACCCACTCAAAGCTGACAACGAACCGTCTCTGGCTGGTGGATCCACCTGCATGTTTCGTCAATAATCTCGAATGTATTGTTGCACAAAAAGAATATATCTTCGTTATTGCACATTATATGTCCTTAGACCTGTCCAGTAATGCCTGCAAAACCATGACAGCCCGGGTCGTATTGTGAGACCATATATCCCAAGCTCAGACATAGTACAACGGAAAGTCATATTAAATGATATGTATGCCTAGATGCCCCAAATATCATTTTCATGTTTCCCCTTGTATTCCAAGTCAAAACAACCTGAGTTCAAACACAGATAGCACTGCAATGTTATCATACACTTCCAAATTAGTTGAGAATTAGAAAGCCCTCACAAGGACTCGTCACGATCACATGGATCGCCAGTTCTTATCTTGAGCACACAAGCGGACTGAAATTGATAGCAAAGCATTGGGAGCAAGGCCAGTGGAGTATATGACCAGACATTACGCATTGTAATACTTATGCACATTCCGTATCTGACGGACCTTATAAGGGTATTATAGGACCCTTGTGGGCCCCGTGCGGTTTTGCTGATGCAGCAACCTCGTTCTTTAACCATGCAACAGTAGCTGTTTGGATCAACTGATATAGACTAGTTGTACAGGGCGCCCATAAGTGTGCAAGATCAAAGCCTAAGCTCAAGGACTGTGATATGTTCATGTCACATAAGCCTAGCGCCTTTAGTGTCTGGACTTTACCGGGAGTATTAGAAGTAGTAATTCTCTCGATACATGAATAATCGCAGCACTAGTGGCAGTTCGGTGGCTGTGCATCACTCACGTTTGTAGTTATAACCACGCAGTGGCACCCTCAAGAAAAAAAAACACGAATGGAGTAGTATTGGTGCCAGATGTCGAACAAGATCATGATCTTACCGTGACCGTGACCGCCCAAAGCAAGGGCTGTATACCATTATTGGTCTCAAAGGTTGCACACTTCAACTTGAGATGCCGTATTATAATACTTGGTACTTGTCGAGAAGATAGCGCGAAATCTCTGTTGAAATCGTTGCACTTTCTTTTGGTACATGGCCCACCGTACACGCACTAGTCTGCCGTTTCACCCTGCTAAGAAATATCCAACCAGGAGCTTGGGCGTTAGGCACCGACCCTCTTTATTTCGGGACATTGTGTTTAGGCATCGTGGTTTTTATTAGATCATCGGAACTGCTGGGGCCCTCCATTCTTCGGTCCCGAGTCCTAAAGGCCATTCGCCTCAATCGGAACGGATTCCCTGCGCCTCTAAGGCACCGTCCGGATCCTATAAAGATATGCCTAATGTATCCCGGTAATCGCCGTCACATCATCGCAGCAGTGCTTCTGAGGTGCACAAGTCTCACAGCAAGCATTTCAGGTAACACAAAGACATGGCTGGGTTCTTTATTGAGGTCAAGTTCAGGTAAGTAAACATCCAAAATCATCTACATTGTACTTACATACCATCAAGGGTCGTCAGACTACCCCTGCTTCTACCCAGGGGCAGATACTTACTGTGCGCTTCCAGCAATTACCCCTATAGGTTTCGTAGCATGCCGCCCAGCCTCTAACCCGGCGCTGAATCCAACCGTTGTGGTACCTTAGATCTGTGTAGCATGGTAACAATTACTGTAAGTCAAACCACGTCTTTTCCTCTTCTCCGTTCTGGTTGTACAATGTTCATTCCATCCCCAACTCCAACGTTGTTGAAAAATATGAATCAGAGCGAGATACTTATTCACACAATATATAAGGGAACCACGGCGGCGGCGGAAGCTAAAGTACGTTTCTGGCAATAGGGTCTCCGAATGCAGCAGTTATGGCGACAGTTATCGACCGCTCATAAGCCTGATCATCAAAGTCAAGCCCCATTAACCCAGATCTGTCGCACTGGTATGGATATCTTCGAACCAGCTGCCTCCCAGGATCTGTTGTATGTACACCTCTAGTTTGGAATACGGTTTCATTGGATATACACAATTCCTACTGACCTGAGCTGCCATTGAAGCAGGATGCGCAAGATCTTCCAATCAGAGTATGATAGTTAGGATCGATTCGTGTTTATACCCGTCGGATACAAGCTCTCACGTGAACACAGTGATGCTTTTTTTGGTTTAAATTGGGGCGTATTCGGTTCCTCAATCTAGGAAACCGCCCGTGAGTAGCACCTGATTCCAAACGATCATGGTACCACCTCCACCTCCACCTCCCCCTCCACCCATTTCTGTCCTCATCACGGCATGGAATCACAAGTAAGTCGCAAGGAGTTTGTTGAAATGCTGGGCTGACCCACAAAGATAGCGTGGCTACTAAATACTACAACCTTGCGACCTTGATAATTATCATCTATGATCATTGCCTTACGTTTGACGTGGAGGTCGAGAAAATCTGGAAGCAGACTTGGTCATTGCCAAAGTTCCTGTGGTTTGTGGTACGCCGAACTACCTCCGTGACAGCCTTGAATATGCACGCCTGAACCATCTCAGTTCCGTTATCTCACCCCCCTTATTCAGATTGGATCAGTATGTCCCATTTATCACCCTCAATAAGCCTCACCAACGAATTTTACAGCTTCTGGGTAGGCTTTTATAGGCCTCTATAACTCTATATTCACGGAAGAGCCACAAATACAGCCGACCAATTGACTACGTGGACACATGATTCATGTCTGCCCTGGCTGTGGTTTCGCTTCGTTGCAGACGAGGTTATTACCGTGGCCACAACTGCCATCCTCATACTTCGGATTTGGGCTCTGTTCGAAAGAGGCGAGTGACATACTGATGAGTCACTAATTGCTCTCTCATTATGGAATTATGCCCTCACAGCTGTATGGGCCATAATTGTCTTGAGTTTCGCTCTTCTGGTACAAATTGGAGTCACGATCGTAAGCTTTCCATCCTCATTATCGGATGTTTAAATTACATGCATAAATGAGGCAACAGTGGTCTTGGCAGGCGGACACTGTGGCAGTACTACCTCCAGGTTAGTTGAACATTAATTTGTTTGTGTTCGACGACGCTTATCCAGACGGTCCAGGCTTTATTGGATGTGTCGCTGCACCTAAATCTTCTAATGGATTAGGACGTGGGTGGTCACGGTTATGGTTTCCATAGCTTATGTGATGCTGATTGAGACCAACGCAGAGTCGGCCGCGCTCTTTATTAGCCTGCTCGCCCTTGGTGATAGTTCCTGGTCGTGTTGACTTTCGATTCTCATTAAACATTTGACAACTTACAGACACAATCATCTTCCTCATGACTGTCTTGCGGATTGTCAAGATTTTTTCCAAAAAGTCATCAGCGTCACCACTTGTGGCCGTCATGATCCGAGATGGTGAGACCACTTTCGTTCAAGATTCCAAGTCCAGATCTTGACGGCTTTCTCAGGTGTCATGTACTTTCTTATTATATGCTTAGTTAATCTTGCCAACGTTCTCTTGATACAGGTAAGTCTTGTAAGCTGTGTCCCAGCAGCGATGCTGACACATGAGCACATGTTATTAGCTTCCCAATGTTCCGGTACGCCCCTTTTATCTACCAATGACCAGTGTCTGAAGAAATTGTGGGAGATCAGACAGACCTGAAGGGTTTAAATACTCAGTTCACACCAAAGTTGGTCCCTTCAGCAAACTCCTATATTTGGCCTACATTAATAATTATATTATTATAGCATTACTGTAATTCTGGTGTCTCGGTGAGATGTAATGGGCTTGAGGACAGTAGAGTTCTTTCTAACGTCCGAATTAGCCTATTCCTTAATCTTCGAACCGCTGCAAGACCGATGAGTAATATCACCTCGACTCTCGTTGGTAACCTAGGAGAACCTGTCCAGTACATGTTTGCAAAGATTGAAATCCAGGTAGAAACAGATGTCTCATATGCAGATGATGGCGCAAACAGCAGAATCGCATTGAAGGAGATAGCGTCAAGCCCGTAGGTCTGGGGCTCAGATGCGCATGGGATATATAGGGTGGGATATATATTATGGATGGGCCTACTTGACATGCATGCCGATTCTTAGTGTACCATTATGATATACCGCTTTGTGAAAATGATTCACAATACTGGATGGTAACCTCCAAGACTAGCTCGAGAGTTCCGCACTAGTGAGATTTCCCAGGTCGCAGTGACTTCAGTTGAATGTTAGAATAATGCATGGGATCCGGGAAAATGGAGGGTTTGTGTCCTTGTCATTCTTGTCATTATGCCTGCATGCATGTACAAGCATATATAGGGCTAGCGCTTTCCAAACCACTAGCGAGGACTTTGTTGGATTCCAGCTGTTCTGCAGTACTAGGACACAACTGGCTCACCCACTTCAATCCATTGATTGACTGGGCTTTGGGCAGTATCTTGTTCCATGCTCCATTACAGGCTGAATCTTTGGTACCTACAGAGACAGTAGCTCCGGCTCCGATCTCATCCAAAACTCCAACCCCATTCATTGCTCTGAAGATTGCTATAATCAATGCAGCAGCATTTGCCTGCGTATCTGGAATGGAAGACACACAAACATTCCAGCTCCTTGTCTCCAGGCCAGACAAGCTTGACTTGGATGAAACTCCAGTTGATATGAGTGGCGTCCTGGAAGAGTACTGTGAATATATGAATGCCTTCAGCAAGGCGAAGGCCAACAAGCTTGCATCCCATCGGCCCTACAATCTCAAGATTGAACTGGAAGAAGGAACGATTCCACCATTTGGTCCAATCTATTCCCTCTCCCAGAATGAACTTGAGACCCTTCAAGAATTCCTGGAAGAACATTTAACCTGGGATTTCATTTGCCCCACTCGGTCCCTGTGCGGTGCTCTGGTGGTCTTCACCAAAAAGAAGGATGGATCACTCTGCCTATGCGTCAACTTCCAAGGCCTCAATTGGATCACCAAGAAAGACCGATACCCCTTACCCCACATCTCCAATCTCCTAGATACATTATGCAAGGCCTGTATCTATACTAAGATCAACCTCTGACATGCCTGTCACCTTGTCTGAATCCATGAGGGTGATGAATGGAAAACTGCATTCCGAACTTGATACAGATCGTTTGAATGGCGTGTTATGCCCTTCGGACTTACCAATGGACCGGCTGCTTTCCAATGCTTTACAGTATGAATGATATCTTTGCTGACATGTTAGATGTATGTGTTCTAGTATACCTGGATGACATCCTCATCTACTCCAATGACCCAGAGCAGCACCAAAAGCATGTCCAAGAAGTACTCCAAAGACTCTGACAATACAACTTGTATGCCCAGGCTGACAAGTGCCTTTTCTACATGGACACAATTGAGTACCTTGGATACATTATCTCTCCGAATGGACTCACAATGGACACTGCAAAGGTGCAAGTTACCCAAGATTGGCCCAAACTGAGAAAGGTCAAGCACATTCAGTCCTTCCTCGGATTTGCCAATTTCTATAGGTGTTTCATTTTCAACTATTCTGACCTAGTAGTTCCACTGACATGTCTCACCCGGAAAGGTGCTCCGTGGGTCTTCTCCAAAAAATGCCGAGAATCATTCAATGCACTTAAGAAGGCTTTCACCACCACTCCGATCTCCAGCATTGGATACCTGAAGCTCCTCTCATCCTCAAAACTGATGCCTCCGACTACACTCTTGCTGCCATCCTCTTAATAACATCTCTGGACGATAATAAAGTACATCTGATAGCATTCCACTCTTGGACCTTTTCTTCCGCAGAATGGAACTACAATGTCCATGATAAAGAATTAATGGCAATTTTCAAAGCATTTAAAGTCTGGAGACACTACCTCAAAGGATCTCCAACTCTGATCATCATTGTTACTGATCACAGGAACCTGGAATACTTTTCAACAACAAAGCTCCTCACACGACAACAAGTCCAAAGGTCCAAATACCTGTCTCAATTCAACATGGTTATATGCTTCTGCTCCAGACAGCTTGGAACCAAACCTGACGCTTTAACTAGACAATGGGATGTCTACCTTAGAGAGGGGGAAAGCAATTATGCAGCCATCAACCCACACAACCTCTGACCAGTATTCACCTCCAAACAACTCATCTCATCACTCCAAGCTACATCACTCTGTGCTCCTGTACTCCACACAGCCATCACTATGGATATTGACCAACTCCACTCTGATATCTGAACCTCCATCAATTCCAATCCAACCTTAGCAGACCACCTAAGTAACCCAATAGGACGATGGACCCTCAGTCCTGAAGGACATCTCCTGTTAGACAACCAGATCTATGCCAGACAGCAATGATCTTTGACCACAAGTACTACAGTACAAGCACAATCATCTGATCTCTGGACACTTTGGACAAAACTGAACTTTGGAGCTGGTCCAATGAGACTATGTCTGGCCCAAACTCCAAACTTCCGTCAAGTCCTATGTTAAGTCCTGCACTACTGTATGCACTCAAAGTCACAGAGACATCATCCATATGGCTTGTTAAAGCAACTCCCCATTCCAGAACAACCTTGGAACTCCATCTCCATGGATTTCATCAAGAAGCTTCCTCATTCCTCTGGATATGACACCATCCTCGTTATTGTTGACCGACTCTCCAAACAGTCAATCTTTATTCTGACCTTTGATACAATCACGGCTCTGATTCTAGCTAAGCTGTTTGTCCTCCACATCTTCTCCAAGCACAGAGTTCCCTCCCACGTGACCTCTGACTGAGGTTCAGAGTTTGTGTCCTTCTTCTTCTGGTCACTCAGAAAGGCTCTCAACATGAAGCTCCACTTCACATCAGGATATCACCCCAAAGGCGATGGACAGACCAAATGTATGAATCAATCCCTCAAACAGTACCTCTAATCTACTGTAACTACCAGCAAGACAACTGGTCCGATCTCCTTCCAATCATAGAATTCACATATAACAACTCCCCAAATGCCACCACCAGCATATCACCTTTCTTCACCAACAAAGGTTACCACCCAAACATCTCTGTACACCCAGAGTGGGACCTTACTTCCACCAAAGCAAGAGAATTCACTGTGGACCTTGATGAGCTACACCAACACCTTCAAACAACTATCTCCGAAGCACAGAAACGGTACTCCACCTCTGCAGACTGACGCTGAACTCCACCTTCAAACTTCCAAGTAGGTGATAAGGTCTTCATTTGGTCCAACTACATCTGAACTACAAGGCCATCAAAAAAGCTTTCAGAAAAATTCTTAGGTCCCTTTGAGATCATAGCTCAAGTTGGATCTGTGTCCTTTACACTCTGGCTTGGGGACAGCATGCGATCCATCCATCCTGTGTTCCATGTGTCAATGCTTGAAGCCATAACTCCGAATGAGTTTCTGAATTGATCTTTGACACCGGACCCTCTGATCATCATCAACGGAGAACCTGAGTATGAGATCTCCAAAATACTGGACTCTAGGATAGACAAATGACACAAGTGCAAGTTACTGTACCTGGTAAAATGGGCTGGGTACGAAGGTACAGATGAGGAGACTCCTGGCTTCTGGCCTCCAAGCTTGGACATGCTTTGGAAGTCAGTTCGGACTTTCATCAAGCTTATCCTCTCAAGCCCATGTCAAGGTGTGTACTGACGGGTGGTACTGAGATACTCGGCCAAGGCTGAGCAAGTGTGGGTTGGAGGGACTTGGCTTCAACTTATTGATGTTGTGCCCATGTGGCTGTCTGTCCCTGTATTTTGGATCGGAGGGGCCTGAGGGCCAATCACAGAATAGAGCTTTGGCTTAGGGGGAATACTTTGTTGATATCAGAACTGAGTAGCATACATGTGGGGAGTGAACTTATATACTAATGTGTGCAACAGGGATCGGGGAGAGGGTGACCGAAAGGTCACATGACATACTGGCAGGGTGGAATGTACTAAGAATAACAAGACATAGAAATGATAGACTATAACAAGGGGGTGTGACCGAATGTGACCGAAGTACGCCGAGGCTGGAGGCCTGAGGTACATGGTTTGAAGTCCTGAGGTAGACCGAGATCCGAGGTGAATGGGGATCTAACAGTACCTCCCTCTTATGGCCGAACCCATGAGGCCATATAGAGTTGGGGATCTTGCCTTGCAGTGATCTGGGCGTAAGTGCACGCAAGTTGGCTGAATGCCTATTATGTAAGAAATTGGTTGGAAAATGATTTAAAAGGAGGGGGTCAGATGAGCGGGTTGAGCAAAAAATTATCGCCATGTCCCCGCCATCGAATCCCCCTGAAGAGATCCTGGATGAGATCAAGGCCGAGGAGCTTGCGCTCGAGGCCGAGTCCGCAGCATGGTGAGTGGAATTCGCTTGAGTTCAGGCTGAGAAGGTCAGGTAGGAATGTGAGGAGTGGGAATGGGTAGTGGCGGTGGCCAGAGCCAGAGAAGAGGCAGAGGCCAAGGCCAAGGCTGAGGCGAGGGTGAGACAGGCTGCTTGGGAGAAAGCTGAGTGGGAGGCGGCCTGGAGGCAACATGCCTTACAGGAGGCCAAGCGATGCCAAGCGGAGGAAATTCAGAGGACGTCCGAGGTGGCGGTGTTACAAGGCCTGTCGACTCCAACCACTCCTGTGGCTGGGCCTTCAAAGGAGGCCTGATGGAATCTGGGTGTGATGCCAAAAGGGCTGAAGAAAACTTCGCAGGTGAGTTTGGCCAACTAGCTTAACTAGTTGACTTCTGATGGATGAGTAGAAGATGGCAAAGTGCGATGCTTGTCAAAAATGTTGCGAGAACTGCATCTGAGGCAGGGGTAAGGCCTGCCAATGATGCAATGCTAGGAAGGTTTGGTGCTCCTTTGCTGTGGCTCTGAAACACAGTCAGAGTTTTCTTCCGAGGATGACGAGTCGGAGCCTGCATCCGAGCAGAGGAGAAGACAGACCTCTGGCGTTTGGCCAACAAAGGGACTGGTGTCGGTGGAGCCGAAAAGGCTGTTGGCCACCATTCAGGAGGACATACTGTCTGTCCTCCTTCGGCAGCATGAGTGGCAGCTGGGCCAAGCAAAACAAGAGGCTGAGTGGCTAACACTGATGAAATCGGCAGTGAAATCACAGTTTTATACGGCTGAAGTGTTTGGTTGTCTGGCGACTATCTTGGAGTGTCTGGTGGCAGGTGCGTTGGTGCTGGGGTCTCAGGCCAAGACCTAAAGGCCGAGGGGGCTCAGAGAGGGGTCTAGCATGGGGCCAGGGACATTGGCCGGTGCTGAGATGCGGGATTCGGGGTGTGGGGGTTTGGGGGCGGAGGTCAAGGGAAAGAGCGTGGAAGGGCAGACAGAAGAAGAGGAACAGGAAATGGGGAAAGGGACAGAGAAGGGTGCAGAGGAGGGAAAAGAGACTGAGAAGCAGGACCGGAAGGGTAAGAGAAAGGAAAAGGAGACCGAGGAAGTTGGGAAAACTGAGAAAATTGGGGAAACCAAGAAAATTGGGGAAACCAAGAAAATCAGGGTAACCGAGAAAATCAGGGAGACCAAGAAGGCAGGTGGAAGCAAGGATGGGGAAAAGGATGGACAGGAGGAGGAAACACTGAAGTAGGAGGCAAGGAATTTTCTTGGATGTAACTAGTAAAAAATTGAACTTGTATAACCAATACAAATCAGTGTGATCAAGATAAGAATGGGTGAAGATTCGGGTTTTCAGAATTTCGGGTTTTTCAGGGACGGAAGAAAGGACATGGAGAACTAATTACAAAAGTGACCATGATAGTAACATAAGAAAGAAATATGGATTGGGTCAAGGGGACCAAGGTCTGGGTTTGGCAGGGTAAGCTTGATGGAAGTCAGTGACAATCTTGGTTGTGTGACCTAGCTCGGTCACAAGAATCCAAGAAGTCTCTTCATTGGTGCCTTCATAACCAGCCCAACAGACCAGGTATAAGAGGTTACAGGGTCTTTGATGGCGGTTGGTCTTAGAATCCAATATCTCAGAAATCTTGTACATGGGCTTGCCATCAATTTCAACTGGTGGAGGTGGCGGTTGAATACGCTCTGGGATAGAGTTCGGTGTAGTGGGTTCAAGCATAGAGACATGGAAGACTGGGTGGACTGCATGCATGCTGTCCAGAAGCCAAAGAGTGTAAGAGTGGGAACCAGCTTGGGCAATGATCTCAAAGGGGCCGAGGTATTTCTCAGCAAGCTTCTTTGAAGGCCGAGTGGTTCAGAAGAATTGCACTTTGACAAATGCAGAGGATCCTATGGCAAACTTGGGGGCCGGAGCATGCCGAGCATCGGCCGAGACCTGGTACCAAGACTGAGCGAGTTTAATCTCCTCTTTCAAGGCAGCATGGAGCAGGTCAAGGTCAACAGCAAAATCTCGAGCTTGGGAGGATGCGAGGTCCCATTCAGGGTGAACCAAGAGGTTTGGGGGATAGCCCTTGTTGGCATAGAAAGGTGAAATACCCATAGTAGTGCTAGGGGAATTGTTGTAAGCAAATTCTGCAAG
>QFFB01022742.1:8986-22190 GCA_003316465.1 Ramaria cf. rubripermanens
CCCCCCCCCCCCAAACAGGTGGATATGCAAGAAGTCCCAAAGGAGTATCATGACTTCACTGATGTCTTCAGTAAAGCCAAGGCTGACGCCTTGCTACCCCACTGAACCTATGATCTGAAAATCAACCTGGAAGAGGGAGCTATACCTCCTCAACCTCCGTTGTACTTGCTCTTGACCTTGGAACTCACTACACCTCAAGAATTTGTTGATGAGCATTTGAACATGGGTTTCATTTGGCCCACTCAGACTCTGCATGGGGCTCCCATCCTCTTCATCAAAAAGAAGGATAGCATGCTTTGGTACTGTGTAGACTTCCGAGCTCTCAATAAGATCATGAAGAAGGACTGATATCCACTCCCCCTGATTACCAACTTATTGGATGCGCCTTGCAAAGCTCATATCTACACCAAGATCGATCTTCAGCATGTGTACCATGTTGGTGTAGCTCATTAAGATCCACAGTGAAGTCTCTTGCTTTGGTGGAAGCGAGGTCTCACTCTGGGTGTATGGAGATGTTTGGGTGGTAACCCTTGTTGGCAAAGAAGGGTGATATGCTGGTGGTGGCATTCGGAGAGTTGTTGTACACGAATTCTGCAATCGGAAGGAGATTGGACCAGTTGTCTTGCTGGTAGTTACAGTAGATTTAGAGGTACTGTTCAAGGGATTGATTCATATATTCAGTCTGTCCATTGCCTTTGGGGTGGTATCCTGATGTGAAGTGGAGCTTCATGTCGAGGGCCTTTCCGAGTGAGCAGAAGAAGGAGGACACAAACTCCAGTCACCTAGTCAGGGTAGCCAAAGGAGACGAATGGAAGATGGGATTCTGAACATGTTATGGTTCATTTGAATGGCTTATCATGCCTTTTGGTCTTACCAATGGCCCCTCAGCTTTTCAACATTTCATAAACAATGTCCTAGGAGACTTATTAGATGAATGTGTCATTGTCTACCTTGATGATATCCTCATCTACTCCGATGACCCCATTCAGCACAGGGAACACATCCATGAAGTACTATGCCAGCTCCATAAACATGACCTCTATGCCAAAGCAGGTAAATGTGAATGGCACCAAGACTCTATGGAATTCCTCAGTTATATGCTATCAACCAATGGACTCACCATGGCCCACAACAAAGTACAAATGATCCAGGACTGGCCTGAACCTCGGAAGGTTAGAGATATCCAATCTTTCCTTGGTTTCACCAACTTCTACAGTCATTTCATTCACAATTACTTGGACATAACCGTTCCTCTCACTCGGCTCACATGGAAAGGCACACTATGGGCTTTCACTGAAGAATGTCAGAAATCATTCAATTATTTAAAGAACATGTTCACTTTGGCCCTGATCCTTACACACTGGATTCCTGACCAACCTTTGGTCATTGAAACCAATGCCTTAGACTATGCCCTCAGTGCAATCCTCTCTATGTTCAACTCCAAAGGCAAATTACATCCAATCGCCTTCCACTCTTGGACATTTTCCAGTGCCAAGCTCAATTATGATGCCCATGACAAAGAGCTACTGGCAATTTTTGAAGCTTTCAAGTGTTGGTGACACTATCTTGAGGGTTCGGCAACCCCAATAGACATTGTCACCAACCACAAGAATTTGGAGTATTTTTCCACCACTAAGGTTTTAACACAAAGACAAGCACATTGGTCCAAATACCTATCACAGTTGAACCTCATTATTTGGTTCTGTCCCAGAAAACTCAGCACTAAGCCCGATGCTTTAACTAGACAATGGGATGTCTACCCTAAAGAGGGAGGTAGTGACTACGTCCAAGTCAATCCTCAGAACCTACAACTGATATTCACCAACCAACAACTCTCCAAATCACATTGTGCCACCTACTTACTAACACCCATACTCTAAGTGAGCACCTTGATGGACTTTAAAAAGCTTCATGCCAATATATTAGCCAACCTGACATCTAACCCTGTGGCCAAAAAGCATCTCAGTGATGACACCAACCCAAGATGGACACAAACGACAATGGTTTCCTACGCCTTGACAACCGAATCTACACTCCTGAAGCCAACAACCTCTGACTCCGAGTACTACAGTACAAACATGATCACATACTCTCAGGACACTTCGGCCAAAACAAGATGTTAGCCCTGATCTGCTGAGAATACACTTGGTTGGGACTTCAGACCTTCATTATTGAATTTTGCAAGTCATGTACCACTTGTATGCAATCTAAGTCACATTGCCACCAGCCTTATGGTTTTATCAAGCAGCTCCTGATCCCCAAGCAGCCTTGGAATTCAATATCTATGGATTTCATTGAGCAGTTGCTGGCCTGTTTGGGATTCACTGCCATTCTGGTGGTTGTATGCCACCTCACCAAGCAAAGCATCTTCATTCTGACTTACAACACGGTCACTTTGGCTGACCTCACAAAGCTATTCGTACTACATGTCTTCTCTAAGCATGGAGTACCTTCGCATGTCACCTCCAATCATGGATCCGAATTCGTATCACACTTCTTTCAGTCCCTCAGTAAAGCTCTCGACATGACATTGCATTTCATCTTGGATTATCACCCTGAAGGTGATGGTCAAACCGAATGTGTTAACCAAACATTGGAACAGTACATTCAAGTGTATTGCAATTATTAGCAAGACAATTGGTCTGACTTGTTACCACTCGCAGAATTTGCTTACAACAATGCCCCTAGTGCTACTACAGGTATCTTACCATTATATACCAACAAGGGCTATCACCCAAACATCACTGTTCACCCCGAACGAGACTTCACATCCTCCTGAGCTTGATATTTCACCATTGACCTTGACCTGCTCCATGCTGCCTTGAAAGAGGAGATTAAACTTGCTCAGTCTTAATACCAGGTCTTGGCTGATGCTTGGTATGCTCCGGCCCCTAAGTTTGCCATAGGATCCTCTGTGTTTGTCAAAGTACAGTTCTTCCAAACCACTTGGCCCTCAAAGAAGCATGCTGAGCAGTACCTTGGCCCCTTTGAGATCATTGCCCAAGCTGGTTCCCACTCTTACACTCTTCGGCTCCCAGACAGCATGTGCACAGTCCACCCGGTCTTCCATGTCTCTATGCTAGAACCTGCCGCCCTGAACTCCATCCTGGAGTGTATTCAGCCACCGCCCCCACCAGTTGAAATTGATGGCAAGCCTGAGTACGAGATTTCCAAGATATTGGAGTCTAAGATCAACTGCCATTGAAGACCCTGTAACCTCCTATACCTGGTCCATTGGGCTGGTTATGAAGGTACCAATGAAGAGCTGTCTTGGATCCTCGTGACTGAGATTTTTACTGACTTCCATTGAGCTTACCCTGCCAAACCCAGACCTTGGTCCCCTTGACCCAATCCATATTTCTTTCTTATGTTACTATCATAGTCAATTTCATAATTAGTTTCTTAGCTACATCACCAAAATACTGAAATTTGATCCCTTCCCCTTTACATTCCTATCCTATGTCTATGTTTCCCAAACCCAAACTCCAAAAACCCGACAACCAAAAAACCCGACAACCACAAAACCCGACAACCAAAAAACCTGACAACCAAAAAACCCGACAACCAAAAAACCCGACAACCAAAAAACCTGACAACCAAAAAACCTGACAACCAAAAAACCTGACAACCAAAAAACCCAACAACCTGAAAAAATTCACTTATGTTCAGTCACACTTGATTTTTGTTGTTCACCAATTTTGATTTCTAGTTACTAGTTACATTATGTATCTTTCAAAGTTTCCTGCTGCCCCTCCTTGTCTCTGCTGGCCTCCTTGGTCTCCCTGACATTCTCGGTCTCTTTCTCCTCCATCTGTTTTTCTTCTGCTGCTTTCTCCTTTCCTTTCTGCTTCGGATCCTGTTTCTCAGTTTCTGCTTCCTTCCCTTCCTTATCCACCTCTGCACCTGCCCCTGAAACCCTGACCTCCACTTCCAAACCCATGCTCCCTGAACCCCCAACCCCTGAATCCTGCACCTCTGCACCAGCCAATGTTGCAGGCCCTGTGCTCGACCCTTCACCCAATCCCTTTGACCTCTTGGTCTTGTCCCAAGGCCCTGGCTTGGCCTTACTGGCCACCAATCACTCCAGTGATGTCACCAAATGACCGAATGCCTCAGCCATAAAAAATTATGACTTAACTGTGGACTTGGCCAGTGTCATCTGCTCCTCTGCCCACTTCTTCTCCTCCAGCTGTTCTTGGTATATCTGGAGAAGAACCGTCAGTATATCCTCATGGATATCCACCAGGAGCTGCCTTGGCTCAACTGACACTATCCCCACCTTCGGCCAAACCCCTGGTGTCCATGCCCTTTTCAGCACTGGCTTGGCCTCCTGAGACTTCTGACACACATCACACTTGGCCACCTCCTTGTCCCAGTCAGACAGGAAATCAACTGAAATATTGGTCTACTCACTGGCTGCTTCCCCTTCAGCCATTTCAGGACCGCCCCCAAGTTCCACTGGCCCTCCTTCAAAGGCCCAGCCACAGGAGTGTGAGGGCTTGACAGCCCCTGTGTCGTCACAGCCTTGTTCTTCTTGCAAAGTTCCTCAGCCCAATGCCTCTCTGCTTCCACCAAGGCATGTTTCCACCACGCAGCTTCCCACACTGCCTTCTCTTCGGCCACCTGCCTAACCTGAGCCTTGGCAACTGCTCTCACCTTGGCCTCTTCTCTGGCTTTGGCCTCTGCCACCACATGCTCCTGAGCCTCACGTTCTCACTGAAGCCTCTCGGCCTGAGCTCGCTGCATCTCCGCTTGGCGTGTGGCAAACTCTGCCTTGAGTGCCAGCTCTTCCACTAACATCCCTTCCGGGAACTCCTCAGGGTTGTTGGATGGGGCTAAAATGATGATGATTTTCTGGCTCAATCGCCCATCCTACCCTCCTTTTAAATCTTTTTCACAACCAAATCCTTATATAATAGGTGTTCAGCCAACCTGCATGCACATACACCCAGATCACCACAAGGAAAGATCCCTGACTCTATATGGCCTCATGGGGTCAGCCATAAGAGGGAGGTGCTGTTAGATCCCCATTCACCTTGGATCTCAGCATACCTTGGGATTCCAGACCTCCAACTCCAGGCCTTTGGCCTTGGAGTACTTCAGTGACACTTGGACACACACCTACACTATTATTATACATCTGTTATTACTTTTCCCTATTCTTAGTACATTCCACCCTGCCCGTATCATGTGACCTCTTGGCCACCCTCTTTCCAATCCCCGTATCGCTCTCCTACATATAAGCCTGTCCCTCCCATGTATGTTAGTCCAGTTCTGATATCAACAAAGTATCACCCCCTTAAGTTGTCCGTCTCCTTCCGCATATTGATCTGTAGCCTAGGCCTTCAGGCCTCCTGTCTGAAATACGGGGACAGACAGCCACATGGGCACAACACCATAAGTTGAAGCCAAGTCCCTCTGACCCAACCCCACCTTGGCCTTCAGCCAAGTATCTTGGTACCACCCATTAGTAAGCATCTTAACACTCAAGATATAACAATGAGTCAGAGGAGCAAGCTAATATATATAATATAGCTAATCTTTGGATCATAGTAGTCATTCAGTGCAACAAAGAGAAGTTGGGAGCAAGTCTGAATGCTCTAGGTATTTTGATGTAAGTGAGGATAGGAATAAATTCTGGCTAAAGCATATTATACAGGAATATTCTGGTATTTATACTAGAATGTTCTGGGATGATTCTGGGATGCTATCAATAGAGATGGAGGTTTGAGACATAAGTAACTAAGGGGATAGGTATATGCAACTATCTGCTCCACAGATAGTGCCAGACATCACTTGGAGACAATAAGAAAAATATGGACACTAATTAGTTGTTGGGAATGATAAAGGGAAAGTGAATGACAATTGGAATTGATTTGATAAATGACAAGTGAAAAAGATAACCATGAAAATGCTTGTTTTCATTGACATAATTATATCAAAGCCATTCCTTCTGATTCTTGTTCCATATGTGATCCAATATGATGGGCACCTTTAATGCACCACCTGATTCACATCCTGTGAATACCATTACATGTATCTTGATATGGCCTTCTGTTGCCATAACATTTTCCTGTTCTATTTTTGTCATTCCAGTGGCTGAGCACTTGCATGTTATGCAAGCATGCTTGTCAGGTATTGATGACATGTGTACAGGGTACTCACATGGGTCATTTACTTTGATCATTGTCATAATGTCATAGTGTGTCTATGGCTTGTGCATATTGTCTGGGGCAACAATAATTGTTGTCTTGTGGTCCCCTCTTCAAATATAATAGACTAAGATGTTCAGAGTACCTCTCCCAGCCTTCTAGGACTGAGAGAAAAATAGGAAAGAGAACAAAAAAGACTTTGCAATATATTTACTGATGTTTTATTACAATACATAATTGATGGAAGATTGATATTAATATAGAGGTATGTATGCAAACTGGTGTGTGGCCAATGGCAGCAGCACTGAACTACTAGTGCTGTAAAAAAAAAAACAAGAATTGGTTAAGTGCTTTCTGATGAACATACAGCTATACATGGCCAGGAGACAATACCTGAGCAGGGGTACAATGAATCAATATCCTTAGACCTCTGATAAGGTATGTGGGTGTATCTGGCTAGAGACCTTCTCAGCTGTGTTAAGGTTATGTATTTGTTATGAATATAAAAGAAACAAAAGATATGAATATATTTCACATTAATGGCTATACTGATGGTTCCTAGTGATATGCCGCTGGGGATATCATTTCCAGACTATTCCCCTATTATTCCCACTCAATCCCAATCTATCTCACTTGACCCTCAATGCTGAGGCCACACATATATTTCACTGAGCCCATGACCTATAATCCATTACTATCCTGGCACATGAGACCATTTTAAGATATAATGAATATAAAATAATATTTTAATAAGATTCAGGTTTGTTATGCCTCATTGACATGGCACTAGATGGGGCATGCGTGTCGATGATGCAGGGGTCATGTGCTGCAGGGTATCAGCACTTGGCCTTGGGGATGAACCGGGAATTCAGCTCAGTGATGCTGGGTAACAAAGACATATGTTGCTCGGGCAATTCTGGGTGGAAAGGTGTTTGGTTTCGAGGGGCTAGAACTGTAATAATAACTAGATGATTTCTATGATGCTTTGGAGCTGCCAGAAACAGCAAGAAGAGGTCAGGAAATATTTTCTTGGTGGTTCTAACAAGTACATATTTGGATTTGTGCAAGATAAAAGTTCTGGGTAATATTTTGTCACTGGTTTCATCTAGGAACTACAGGAGCATTTATACTAGAACTATTCTAAAAATATCTTCGAAGCAGAATAATAGGTAAGGCAGAAATGAGTTGCTGGGATGACTGCATGCAGGCAGGGTGAAGCAAATATTCCCCTGCTCATGTTGAAACATTGAATGAACAGGGATACTACCTAGGATGTTTGGGGTAGAGTACTTCTAATGAATTAAGATGACAATTAATAGGTAAAAGGATGGGAGAAAATAAAACAGAATAAACTTGTGAAAAACCTTTAATATAAATTACTATTTTCTTGACCTGTTTCATAAGCATCCAATTGACTTAGTGCATGTGATACATCACTCCTTCCAAATTTCATGTCCTGAACGCCCCATGCTACAATTTCCATGCCGCAACAATATATTTTGTTCTGCTTGTTCCACCAAAGGTTTTGGCGCTTATATAAGCAAGCCAACCTAGTGGTCATGTGGGGTAATGACATATGTGATCTGTGTTGTGATAAATTATATATTTATATATTCCCTGAGTCAAGCCATTAACACCTCATCATTATGCAATCACTAATCAGAATGTTATCGAACTCATATGCGAACATATGACATCACAAGCATCTTGAGCAACTGCAGAGAATGAGACCCCAATCGGAGACCAAGCATCTAAAGGAAAAATTAGGTGCAATTAAAGATTATATAATTGCCAGGCCACCAGGCCATTTGAACATGCTATACCATTTGGAAGTGGTGTACAGGGCCATCGGAACTTGCAGAATGTGAGTGGAATGGAGTACCAAGAGTATTCATTGAACAGCTGCCCAAGGAACAGGGCAAATAGGGCACGAGTCCCTATACATGCATTTACATGCATATATTTGAGGAATTTCAAAGATTTGTTTTTCCTATTATTTCAAATGACATGATTCACTGGTATCTCCTGACCAAAGTCTCCTAACATTTCACTCACCTGACCATTATCCTCATCATGATCACTACCTGTCAGACTGCATGTAGTCACCCCTTTGTCCACATGTGTCATTTTCCCCATTGACTCCAGATGTTTTATTGCAGATTATCTGCAACAATGTTGTATAAATATTGTAGTACAACCTGTACATTACACAAGTTAGAATTTAGTCTACACTCACTCTGAGTCAGAATTTATTCTGCACTCAAATTGCACACAGTCTACAGCAATTTAAAACATTGCTATAGATTTGTACTCACTGTTTTACACAGCTTTGAAGCCTGCACTAGTAGTACAACTCTTGTGACTTAGTTATCCACTCATAGATTAACTTCTCTAAGCCATCACTGGGTAATCCCTAACTCCACTCTTCATCATATCTGAGAGCCGAGTTTCTGGTTGTCATCACCCTCATCAGGAACCCATGATTACCTCATCAGGTACCTCAATAAATCTCAGCACAGGCAATTGACTATTTCAACAGTGATTCACCAATACTCCAATTGCTCAATCACTATTGCCATTTACAGGTTCATCTTTGGGGACTTTAATCGCCTGACTAGGAGCATTGATTAGTCATCAATCATGCTTTGTTCCCACATGTGATACCCATTGAGCGACCCTTTCATTTGTTTGCACAGACAAGATAACAGGCTTATTGATCTCTAACAACAACAATCCGATCCATGATCCAGTCCCAATCCGGTGATGTAGTGGGTGTTAAAGGGCTGGTGAATTGTCTAGCAGTGTCTAAACTGCTATGGGTGTTTATTCTCTAGATAAAATACAATAAAATGCCCAAATATTGCATCAGTCCTCTGGGACTAAGCATGAATTGACAGAAATATTTTTATAATTATTTTCGTATTTGCTTTATCACAACATCCCATGTACCTGCAATGACATCAATGATCTGATCTGCCATTGAATATAATTACCCCACATGAGGATTTCATGTGTAAGCACCCCACATCCAGGGATAGACATGGATTGTGTCAAGCCATCCCTGTATCACCATCCTGCATGTAGGATGTTTACCAAGGTTTTCACCCTGTATTTCATCTTAGTATCACACCTGAGTGTTATACTTTCATTCTATGTAGTTTAACTTTTGTTCGTAACTACTCACATCCCCATTCTCATCATTGCATTACATGAGCAACTCTCAAAATATTCATTCCACTCATTGGATTCACTTAAATAGCTGATTCTTTGTATGAAAAAGCCAGTAGCAATAGAACTCACCCCATCCAAATTATTTGAAGTTGTTAGTTGAAGTAGTTGTTGAGATATTTTGCATATACTGCAAATATCTGGAAATTCCCTCTCATATCAGATCTCCGCTCAATTCAACTTCAATTTGAAGCTTGAATTATATTCTCCATTATAAAACCTATATCACAAATATTTTCACAGTATTCAGGGCTTGTGGACAGGCCAGGTTGATATATGTACATAGATGTAAGTGGATGATATGTTAACATAACATTAACAAAATTTGCAGTGAGGTCAGTTGACATAGTGTAGTTAGAGCTCAGTGTACTACAAGATAGGAACATATATAGTAAATATTACAAAACTACTAGTTCTGATATATATGAATATTGTATTGTTATACCTTTGAAACAATATAAATGAGTGTAAAGCTTCTGTATGAGTACATTCATCTTGGATATAAGGAACCTATGGCATCCTGCCTAAAATTTATACTTGCAGGACCAAGGTGCCCAGTCATGCAAGGACCAACCACGGGAATGAATAGCTAAGTCACCTGATCCTAGATCCATGCCCTCCACTTGCAATGCAATCTGTGTCATCATAGGACTCTGAAGCTAAGAGGGGGGTACTGTCAGGATTACTGTTTTTCTAGGATATTACCAAACAATCACTCCACCCAGAATCCCTGCCATCACTGAAATATCCTATCATGCCACCTTCATGCACAGATCACCCCTGCTCTATTCACCATTCACCAAACTGCATATTTGCCAGGTGTCAATGCTACTCCATCACTATTCACACATCTGACACCAACCCTGTATAAAGCAGGGTCATCATATAGAAGCACAGGTGGTGTAATACCAGTAGGTCACCCCAGCTGATCCTATCATGAACCTTGCTACATACAGGTACATCTCACCCCTTTGTCCGTGATGCAGCATAAGAAGTAGGCCTTCCACTCCTGTGCTCTCCCCCATTCACTTTCCCCTGCACCCTTAGTTTACTATAAGTACTGCACTGTCACATGTATACTCCCTAGTTCAATTATCATACGTCTACCTTGTTATTTGACCTCATACTTGTAGAAAAAACCTTAGTGAAATATCCACTGCAACATTGGTAGTTTTACTTATTGGTGAGCTTGAACCTTTGATTTTATTCACTACTCCCCCTTAGGGGCATCACTGAGACCACTATTCACAACACTTTGCAGGAGTGTTTGGATCAGCAAAAGGAACACCTGAACTGGGGTGGCCTTTCCTTGAAGACATGTGCTATTCATTGTGTACTCCTCTTGGGTTATTTGCTACAACCATAGGCCCATGTCAGAAACACACTGTTACATCTTTACCCCAAAATCCAATCTTGACAGGGGTCTTGGAACATAAGTAACTAAGGGGATGGAAATATACTACTATCTGTGGAGCAAATAGTGCCATATATTGTTTGGATAGTAAAGAAAAATCTGAAAAACTAATTAGTCATTGAGAAAAGAAGAGGGAATGAATGGAGATTGGAAATATAGTGCTAGATGGCAAGTAGAAAAAGATAAACAAAAAAAATGTTTGTTCTCTTGACATAATAGCAACAAGGCCATTCCTTCTATTTCCTATTTCATGTGTGATCCAATATGTTGGGCATATTTGATACGTCACCTGACTCAAGCTCTGTGATTTTATTACCTCTGTATGATCTTCTATTATGATAATCCTCTGTTCTATTTCTGTTACCTCAGCAGTTCAGGCACTTGCTTGTCATGCAACCAAGCCAATCAGGTATTGGTGACATGTGTGCAGGGTAATTACATGCGTTACCCACCTTGCTTGTGATCGTGATGTCATAGTGCATCTATGGCTCATACATGCAGGCCAAGACAACAGAAGTTGTTGTCTCATAGTTTTTCTTCTCTGAATATAATAAACAAGATTCTTAAAATATTCCTCCCAGTCTTCTGGGACTGAGAGAAAAGAAGAAGAATAATAAAATAAGGACTTCACAATATTTTACAGCATTTTATCACAACAGTTTAATTATAATATGTATACCTTGCCCCTTTGCTTTTGTACTCACAAGATCAGTCCTGCTGAGCTGCCAGTTCAAAGCACCTGTTGTTGTCATCACTGGTGAGAGCAGGTCTTTGATCTTATTCATGTTATGAGTACTGATCCCTACATCCCATCCCCACTCTACAAGCTCCATAATCACTCACAGAGCCCACCATGTGCCACAGAACACTGCATATACCAACTATTGCCCATACAAGCACACCAAGTCATATAATATACATACACCATGCACCTGAGTTGCACAGGCACCATACCAAGTTGAGCCAAGCCTCCACAACAAGGAACATATGAGTATATCTAAGGACCCCTCACCAGGGGATGTGTCTGTGTGCCATGGATTGAGCAGAATGGATATGGATCTGTCTGAGGGGATACAATGCTGTATCCCATGGCATCTCTCTCTTTTATTGATATCAAACACACAGTCTATTTTCCTGATAGCTTATATGTTGTTCTTTCTATTGTATTCATAGGTAGCATTTCTGTCAATCTACTCCCTATACCACATGACACACAACGGACCTTTCACTCTCCCCTTCCCATTATTTTATTATATCTTATTGATTGCCCCCTCCTGATATCCTATCCACTCTGTGACACTTTGGACTCACCCAGTAGGCTACACTTGTATAAAGTGAAGTAGTTAGCCCTTGTATATGATAATCTTTTTGCTGGTCACTTTCCCCACACTCAAGTCAATGCACAGGTCTATCCTAAGTTCTCTTACTGCATTCATAAAGCCTACCAATTGATAAATTTCACACTTCACACATCCCCTTATATGAAATGAGCAGGTGTGGCACCTGTGGGCATTTTGTGTCAGCTCTTAGATCAGCAATTTGTCAGCGGACCGCTCCACTGGTACAGTGCTATAATATACTGCTCCACCGGTCCAACAATAACCCTTGACCTAACGCGCCACCTGTAAGGGCAACCCTCGTGCACTGCGGAGGCCACACTGTCACACAGGCTGACAGAGGGGAAAACCAAAGTATACATAAATCAAGTAGACATACAATGGAAGGGGATCTCACCTGACAGAGGGGAAAACCAAAGAGAAAAGTCTAAGGTCCCGTACTGTCAGGGAGCCCATATTATACTACGCCCAACTACAGTCAGGGTCATCGCTTGGTACATACTGACCTTGCATGCTACAGATCTCCACTCGACCCTGAATGTCATACATGTGTCATTTTACCTCTGGAGCTGTTCTAAAAGCGGAAGTGGAGCGGAGTTCGAAACTCCAGAACTTCGGAGGTGTGGAAGTGCAAAGCTTTGGAGTTGTAGCTCCGGAACTTGGGAGGTGGGAAGCAGGGTGTCCCCTGACATCACCCCCTGTCTAGCGTGCTGTGTCCTCGAAGCATGGGACATGAGGGATTGGAAGGCCATTGAATGAATCCGGCATGGTGCACCAGGGTGCATCTGATAGAACTCCCGGAGTTTGTCTGGGGCAGCAACATCTTGCTCTGGAACCCATGAATTTTCTTCGTACACATACCCTTCCTATTTTACAAGGAACTGGAGGTGACCCCTTGTGAATTGGCTGTCTAGAATTCATTCCACCACATAGTGTTCCTCTCCATCCACTACTTCTGGTGGCGGTAAAGATGCACTAACAGGAATAATACCTATTAGCCTGCACGCAGCGGTCCTTATACCCAGACGGTCTATAATGCAGTCATTCGTGGGCAAAGAGACTACTACTGTGGG
>QFFB01022747.1:0-16428 GCA_003316465.1 Ramaria cf. rubripermanens
TTCCTCTATTTTCACTATTTGTTGCTGTGGGTTATGGTAAACAAACAGTGACTTGCACCTAGTGCTAGTTACTTTAAAGGCCCTGTTTCTTATAGAATAACCCTCTCCTTGGTTGAAAAATCCCTATTAAAATATCTCAGTGTTATCAAACCATTCCCTTAACCCTCCGGTAAGATTTTCTTATTTTTACGAAGCCTAGGAGACTTAAAAACACTTGTATTTTGTGGAATCTATACTGGTCACCCATGGACACCCACAACCTTGTCACAGCTGTCCAATTTCAAACTCCAACCTCAAACTTGCATCTTCAAGTTGCAGACCTTCCTACACCTGCAACTTGGGCCAGGCACTCGGTCCAGATACTAAGGCTTGAAGTGGTAAATCCTCTGCTTATGTCTGGGAAGCCTAGCTGCACTGCCCAGAGTCCTGGGCCTGACTTACACTGACTCACAACTATCATCTAACCTTCCTGGCAGGGCAGAGGGCATTAGGCAATCCCATACCATGACTCAGACAATTACATATGAGTCATAACTCCACTCAGAATGGTACTAATTTCTGAAGTGACTCAGGATCCTGACTCACACTCATATAAGTGGTATGATTCATTGGCTCCACTTTATGAATGACTCACACCCTTGACTCATTTCATCTAAACTGGGTTAAGTAACTTGATCATGTGAGTCATTTGGTGAAACAGGGCTTGCAGTGACTCATTGGTCTGACTGTCAGCCCTGACTCACATGATTCTCCTGCAATGTGATTGGTCCTGAACCCTTTCCTGACTCACCTCCCTTATTTCCATATCTCACTCCCATATTTCATTGTGACTCACTCTTCAGCTATTTATAGATAGAAGCCCTGTACCTTACAATATAAAAGGAGGCCATACTGCCCACCTTAAGGACAATCAATTCAACCACCTTCTAGCTTACACAACTTGTGTGACTTGCAAATCTTACTAAGCTGCTAACCCCAGCTAGGGTTCTTACACTTACTTAGTGTATTAATTCTCAGTTAAGTAGTTGCTTTACTACTTAGCCACTTGGACTAATCCTCTGGGTGAAATTCTACAGAGTGAGTCTGACAATTGATAGTCTTGCCAGTTGCACTCCAATACCCGAGAGTTATTGATCAGTTGATTTTCCTGTTCAGTATCTTTCACAAGTCAAGTCAAGTTGCTTATAAAAGCTACCTACACACACCTCTCTTATCTCTCTTGTTATTGTTGTGCACTGACAGATTATCAGGTCAGTCCATTTATAAACTTGCCTGCTAGGTATATTTCTCTTTCTTTGGAATATGCTTGAACCCTGAAAGTGTCCTTGATCCTACAGTATAATAGTTTATTACACATTGCTGCTAAGAAATGTATTGCCTTCCATTTGTGATAACTTGGGCTAGTTATTGCATGGATTGCGACCAAGGTACAAATATTAAATTATTTCTGGAGTTGTGAGGCAGCAGTGCTGGTATTTGATAAGTCTTGTAAATGACATGTTTTGATAGATTGAAGTGTTAGCAATAACACCAATGGCTTGAAGGGTTCCAAAACAATCATGGGGGATATGTTATATGTTGTAATTTGGGGTTGGTTGTTATAAGATAGGAAAATATAATTCAGGCTTCAAGTGAAGCTGAATCAAGCAGAGGTTTGATATGAGAGAGAATTTCAAGTAGACTGCAATATATGCTAGTTTTATCTTGAATACTACTACAACTAAGAACTTCAAATTGTTATGAGTGAGTGTTATTACTACTACTATTCACAGCACAAAAACTAGCTATTTATATGTAGAAAATCAATCGGGATGAATATTTCGAGTACGGGTCACGTGACCCGGCGGTATGAGGATTGCATGTAGACACTCCTAAGTGTCGTGTGGTAGTGAATGGGGAGTGGAACGTAACTGTGAACATGTGAGATATATGTGAAATGGAGGCTATATGTAGGAGAGCTGAGGTGTGTGCTCCGTGACAGGAATCACGATGTATGCGCAGGGCGGGCTCAACGCAACAAGTTCTAATTATGGAATGAATATGACCGAGTGCCAAGGCCGGATGCGGGGTAAGATTGTCTCTGATCAGTGATGTCACCGCTGGGACATCAACACGTGCGGGCGCTTCGTCAGTAGGATAGTGATGGATATGAGGTCATGGGCTCGATATAGGGGATATGCGTGTTATGGGTCGAGGAACGTCTCGGGCAGTTCCTGTCCTTGAGCATGGGTCGTAAGGAGGGTATCTGATAGTAATATCCTGGGCATTCATTAGATGTTACGAGTGGGAGATGTTAATTTATTTTTAGATGTTTTTTGTAGTAACTTCTCTTCTTTATTTATAACAGGGGATACATGATCACAGGGGATACGTGATTATGGGGGACATTGACATGGGGGACACATGGACACAGAAGATACATGGACATGGGGGATACATTTGACTTACCACAAGGTGTGTGGCTGAGTGAGATGCATTAAACTACTGATCAATTAAACAGGCAATGCCTGCCATGCAAAGCACAGGTACTGAAACTTGTATATATGGAAGAGCCTACCAGGCACAGTCCATTCTGGTAACCAAAAGTTTGCCAAGTGAGTGCCAATTAGTAAGGTGGCATACAAAGTATTAAGAAATGGCTAATTTACTCACCAACCAGGTCAATTGCCTAGGATCTGACAATTTTCCTAAACCCTCCTGGATTTAAGGATGAGAATGAGCCCCCTTTTATAGGATTCAATGTAGCAGTTGGGTAGCAGCTAAAACTTGGACTGATATGTCTTGGCAGTGTGACAGTAACTCATCTGCAGCATGACAGAATTAGAATTACAAAGAGATATAAATAGAATCATGGCATGGCCAAAAAGTTAATACAAAGGACAGAAACTTGGTGGACTGCTGACACTGATGTGTCCACAGCACTACCAAAACTTGATGTGGACTTGACACAAAAGCAATTTTTTGGGGACACTACTTGTATAGCAGTGGGATACAAAAGGTATAGCAGTGGGATACAAAAGGTATAGCAGTGGGATGCAAAAGGTATGTCAGTGACTAAAGTGGAATATGAAATGACATTATTCATTGCAGCTTAGTAGACTTGAACTGGTGGAACTTATGAGGTGCATGGCAGAGGAATTATCTCCACCTGAATCTTTTATAAGGACTTAGAAATATTGCATGTTCAAAGTCACACATTCCCTCCTCTTGTTGACTGCACAGATGCTGCAATCTAGTCGTGTCACAAAACCTTACCATGCATAAATTGGATGTGTCTTGTTTATAGAGGATTCCAGGAACATTATTTGTTCAGGTTGTACGAGAGTAAAATGCACTTGTGACACAGTGACACACTCAGCTGGCATGCCTTGCACCCTGAAGTCTGGAGCTCTTGATAGAGGCTTCTCTTCTGAACCTGAACTGATGGACATGACTGATGTCTCAGAGCACACTCTTTCACCACTGCCAACTCCTTTGTGTCACTCCTCTGAACCTCCTCAACTTCCCAATGTTCCATCTTCTCCTCTCAGCCTGCTTGGATTGCCTTTGAAACATAAATAAGGGAGACCCTGGCATGCATTAAGTCCAGAAATGCATAGAGAAATCATTGTCAGTGGAAGAAGTTAAGGTTTTTTTAGAACAGGCCAGGGAGCTCCAGGAATGCAGGCAGAGATAGGTGTGGTGTGAGGAGTTACTTTGACAAGAGGAGATGGCTGAGGTGCAAAGCAGGTTGCAGCAGGAACAAGTGATCCAGGTGGACGCCAGGCAGCTGGAGGATTAACATGTCCATGAGGTATCAAGGCTTGAGAACACCATCTATGCCATAAAACAGGCATATGGTTTCTGTAAGGGCAACCTCAAGAATCTGTGGAAATCACACAGATTCTGGTGAGGGAAGTCCAGAAGGTAAGTATATATAATAGAGTACTAGATACAATGACTGCATACCTGGTGAGGGAGGTCCAGAAGAGGAAAGGCTGGAGCTCCCTTACCTAAGCAACTACTTATATAGCTAAGGTGACTGTGATAGTAACAGGGAAATGCAACTAAAGATAAATGGACATAGGGAATGGAAGGGTAACTAAAGAAGGGAATAAGAAGGGAATAAAGAGGGAGGGACTACCTAGATGTTGTCCCCTGACAGTTTCTCAACACTGTGGGACTTCCAGCATATTGCATCCCAGGCTTCTTGCATGGTCAAAATACATGGTATTGATCTCATGAGATTTATTCATGAGCATGGCCCCAAATGCACAAATACACACAGGTCCAATGCCATTAGGAAGTAAATACATAAGGAAGTGGGGATAATAGCTATGCTTCTGGCACAGTAGGAGTTAGGGTCCATCAGTATGGTGTTACAAGCTTTCTTGATGGATGAACTGGTTCAGGAACTGCAAAGTGCAGCTCCAGTGCTGTGGTGCCTGCTTGGGTAGTTGGACCAAATTGTGTCATAAGACCTAGATGACATAATTTCATAGCCCAGTAACATGTAGATGGGCATCTGTTCCCCCAATGATTGGCTACAAAGGTGGATGAACCTACACTGGAGGCATGTGAAAATTTCTGATGTCAGGAAACCCACTGGAAAATTCTTGGGAAATACCACATTTCTTGAGAGTTTTATAAGATGGGAAATTTCTAGGAAATTCAATGTTTCACAAGAGTTTCCTGTGTTCAGGAAAGTGTACAAAAATTGTAAAAATATGACCTAGGAAATTGTCAGGAAAATTCTTCCAGAAACTGACAGTTTCACTACAATTTCCTATCCGGAGAAATCGTTAGTAAATTCTAAGTTTAGTTTTCTTGTACAGCAGAATATTAGGGAATTATAAAAATCTTGGCCTGAAATCTGACAGAAATCTCGGATTTCTCTAGAATTTCCTGACATTGGAAATTATATTAAATATTCAGTTTCTAAGAGAAGGAAAATCCCAATCAGGGAAATTGTCAAGAAATCACAGAAATACTAGTTTGGACAATTTCCCAAACCAGGAACTCTTCAGGAAACCTTTGAGAGATTGGGAGTTTTGCACTCCTGGAAACTGAATATTTAATACAATTTCCAGTGTCAGGAAATCTTAGAGAAATCCAAAATTTCTGTAAGATTTCAGGCAAATATTTTCATAAATTTTGAATGTTTTGCTATACCAGAAAACTGAACTTACAAATGATTGCTTTGATAGGAAATCATAGTGAAACTGAGAGTTTCTGGAGGTAGTTTCCTGACAATTTCCTGGGTGATGTTTTTACAAGTTTTATACAATTTCTTGAACATTGGAAACTCCTGTGAAACATTGAATTTTCTATTTCCCATCTTAGAAAACTCTCAAGAAATGTGGTATTTCCCAAGAATTTTCCAGTGGGTATCCTGACTTCAGAAATTTTCTCATACTTCCAGTGCTAGTTTGTGAGTTGTGATGCAAGATTTTTCCAAGTCACCATAAAAGATTCAAGCAGAGGTACTGTAGTTCCTCTGCAACACACCTCATAAGCTCCACCAATCCTTTTGGTATACATTCAAACAACTATCTTCAAATGGTGTAACTGTATAGACTAGGTTCAAGTCTATGAAATTAGGTATCTATGCCTACTTGGTTGCTACTTTTATGATATAAAGGCTGGAGCAAGATTTAATAAAATGCTTATTGATTATTATTTTGTTATGTCCATCGAAGCAGTAGGTATTATCAGGGGAATCCCATCTGGCAATTCATGGTCCTGGACCAATGATCTGTAACAACCCCATTGGGGAATCTGTAGTCTCAGACCAATGTCCACAACAACCCCATTTAGCACTCTGTGGCCCCAGACCAATGGTCTGCAATATCTCCTCAGAATGTGTGTGGACCCACCACACTCCATTGCTAGCCTAACATCCTCCTCCCTCTGCTCCTTCTAAAAATGCCCTAAAGCAGACCATCAATCACTGTCTGAGATCCACTCTTATGCACTATCTTTAACCCTCAAAGTGGTAAAGATTCACTAACAGGAATAATACCTATTAGCCTGCCTGCAACAGTCCTTCTACTTGGATGGTCTATAATGCAGTTATTTGTGTGGCAAAGACTGAAACTGTTGTTGACTGGTGCAGAGAGTGGGAATGACTTGTACAACTAGACTTCTTTACTTCTTGATATAATCCTATGTAACCATTGTTACATCCGCACATTCCACTCTCCCATTCTGCCTTCTGCACTCTCATTCCTGTTACTACCCTACCATTACTCAGCCCTCCAATCCTCCTGACCCCTCTGTCAGCAAGGGTACCTTTTTCCATGTGGAACATCTGTGTCCCCATACCGATAGATGAGGGGTACCTATTTTAGATACCAAGCTTACGTTCCCCATGCCCTATGATCCCTAACTCCGCTCATGATCTGTACTGAACACCTCTTCTGCTCCAACTTGGATCTCATTAATGTTACTTCCTTACATGTACCCCCTAGTATATAAGCTCCTGTATTTGCACTAGTAACCTTAGTTCAAATATCAATCACATTTCCCATGTTAACCTTCTGTAGTGTTCTTAGTACACTTCTGCCATTACTTCTGCATTCCACACTTCCGCACATACCATGGAACTGTGTTACCTAGCTTGACCCTTCTGTTCCGAAATCTTGGGACCTGTGATTGTTGAGAGGTGCAGCACATAAGCTGAGGCCAAAGTCCCTTCTGATCCATCTTCTGCTCTCTCAGTCTTATGGTTCTACATGCTAGTAACAACTATAACACATGATGTATGACATATACAAAGGCTGTGTCCTGTTACAAGGCCTTGACTTGTGCCCTAAACTTGGGACTTGACTTAGATATAGACATAGAGAGGCTTGACTTGAGAACTGTACTTGACTTGAATTTGTAGAGAGAGACTGAGTCCTTATATACATATCCCCAAGCTACAATGATGCAATACAATGCAATAGGTTGAGTATGACAATGAGCAAGCAGTCTAACAATGGTAAGAATGCAAACACAAAAAAGGACACAAAGGAGAAAGTTACACTAGTGGGGGTAAGTGTTAGATTCCCATTTCACCTCAGATCTTGGCATACCTTGGGACTTTGGATCACATACCTTGGGCCTATGGCCTCAGTATACTTTGGTCACACTCGGCCACACCCCCTGTTACTCCTAAACCTGTCAGACCATGCCCAATCAATAATTATCTCACTCACCTGTGTTTTTCCCTTTGGTCCTTTTGGGACCACCCCCAAGTTCCACCAGTCCTCCTTAGAGGGCCTGGCCACTGGCATATGAGGGCATGATGGCACCTGAGTTGCTGCTACCCCATTCTTCTTCTGAAGTTCCTCAGCCCAGTGTTTCTTGGCCTCCATCAAGGCATGCTGCCTCCAGGCAGCCTCCCACTCGGCTTTCTCTGGAGCCACCTGCCTTGCCCAAGCCTTGGCCACCACCTTAGCCTCTGCCTCTTCCCTGGCTTGGGCCGCCACTGCCACTTGCTCTTGCTCCTCACGTTCCTGCTGAATTTTCTTAGCCTGAACTTGTTAGAATTCCACTCACCATACTGCAAACTTGGCCTCAAGCACCAGTTCTTCCACTGAGATCTCATCATGGATCTCCTCATGGTTATTTGATGGCACAGACATGGCAATAATTTTCTGCTCAAACCACCCCTCCTACCCCCTCCTTTTAATTCTTTTCCCAACCAAATCATTACATAATAGGTGTTCAGCCAACCTGTATGCACTTATGCCCAGATCGCCGCAAGGCAAGATCCCCGACTCTATATGACCTCATGGGTTCGGCCATAAGAGGGAGATACTGTTAGATCCCTGTTTCACCTCAGATCTCAGCATACCTCAGGACTTCAGATCACATGCCTCAGGCCTATGGCCTTGGCATACTTTGGTCACACTCAGTCACACCCCCTGTTACATTTCTGTTATTCTTACTTGCCTTATTCTTAATACATATTGAATCCCTAAGATCTAACACCAAGGCTCCAAACCTTCAGACCTCTGAACTCTGAAGTAACTATTATATTCTGTTTTAGTTCTTGTTGTATGCCTCTTAAAGTATAATCCTCATTCACAACCAAAGTAGAATACTTGTACCTTGCTCGATCCGAACCTCCAACCCTATTCTGAACTTCAATTATTATTCAACTCTTATATATTGTTCTATGTTTATGTCTTTCTTGTTATACATTCTTAGGATACAATTAGGATATGAGGTATTAATAGTCCTCCAATCTTGTATCTGTTCTTTAGTTCAAATATTGACTTATTTCCCCATTACCAACCTCCAGTCTTCTCACATCACTATCTCCATAGTTAGATACTATTAGTGATACCTCCAAGTCCAAACCTCTAGACAACCTCCAATACTCCAATCTCCAAAATTAGGGACCAAACAATAGTAGGTGGCACAACCCATAAGTTGAAGCCAAGTCCCTACCCCTCTCATATTGCTTTGAAGTCTGACCTCCAAATCTCTGACCTCCAAAGTTCCAGGTAACGTCTGTGAACTTACTGTAACAGTGTTGAAGGAAAATTGAATAACACATATCCAATAGCTTCAAACTCCACAAGGGCCTTTAAAAACTCTAAGCTCCACATGTGTCTATTTCATCTCAGCCTATTCCATCATCTCAGTTCAGCCCAGCCCAACAACACAGCCATACCCATTGATTTATCAGTTCATTATCCCCATGCCGATCACCAGCACAGCTTCAGACTTTATTCCCCTTCAGACCTTTGAGTCTCCAATATCACCCTCATTATCACAATGGTCACTCAATTCAGAAGATGTTTGAAGACATGCTGAGCTACACCATATGCTTTATCCCCAGTCACCAAAGGCAGCACAACTATCGACAAAGAAGTCACATCCTTATATTCGTAAATTGTATGCCATAGGAGATTCTGTATTTTTCCAAGATAATACACAGTCATTCACATTCCTTGGATATATGGGCAAGGTCATTTGCAATGAAGGAAGGGAAGAATACAAGGCAGAGTTTTGGGCTCCATACCCAACAAGCCCTCCCATGTTGATCTGTCTCAACCTTTAACATAGAACTCCTCAAGACCATATACAACTATCCCCCCCTCATGTTCTATCATGGGAGTGGATCAAGGAGAAGTTTAGGAGCCACTTCTGGTGCTGATTCATTACCCTCTTATCATGACTCAATTGCAACAACTAACACTCTGACTCATCTTGGAGTTGGTGGACAATTTGTATGACTATGATTGGTGGATATTTATAGTGTTCTTGTTATGACTCACTTTGTTCCTGAATGACTCACTTCATTTCTATTTTAGTTAGTCTTTTCTTGTTATGACTCATATTTGTTCTATTTTTGGATCTTTTATTACTCATTCACCATAGTTTACCCCTATCCAACACATTCTTGCTTACTTTTGCTATTGTAATTTCTCCCTTGTTTTTACTTTTGTGCTTTGTGTTCTCACCATGACTCATCCTGACTCATAACTGCTTGCTCATCATATGACTCAACCCATCATAGTGCATGACATCATTGTAGCTTGGGGATGTGTATATCAGGGCTCACTCTTTCTGTACAAATTCAAGTCAAGGCATTACTTCCTCTACATACCCTTAATTACATTATGCTCAAGTCCAAGTCAAGTCCTAAGTTTAGGGCACCAGGTTGAGGCTTTGTCTTAGGACATAGCCACACATATGTCTCAAGTCACACATCATAAGTCTATGTCATCTGTCACACAAAGCCAGGTCACCATCACAAGAAGTCACCTGCATTATATCCCAGAAGAACAGGTTGTATGACTTGTTCTCAGCACCAGTCAACCCACAGTAGTAGTCTCTTTGCCTATGAATGACTGCATTATAGACTGTCCAGGTGAAAGGACTGTTGCATGCAGGCTAATAGGTATTAATCCTGTTAGTGCATCTTTAACACATGCCAAAAGTGTCACAAAAATTGCATCTGAGGTGGGGGCAAAGCCTATCAGCGGTGCAATGTGAGGAAAGTCCAGTGTTCCTTTACTGTGGCTCCAAAATGCAGCTCAAGCATCCTTGATTCAGTGGCCAAGCCAGTGGCGAAGAGGGTGTGGACCCCAGGGGTCTGGCCTAGAGCAGGGATGGTGTCAGTTGAGCTGAGGAGGCTCTTAGCCAACATTCACAAGGACATCCTCACAGTCCTCATCTGGCTGCACCAGGGGCAGCAGGAGGAGAAGAAGTGGGTGGAGGAGTGGCTGACTCTGGCCAAGTTGGCTGTTAAGTTGCAATTCTTTATGACCAAGGTGTTCAGTCATTTCACAACATCGCTGGAGTGGTTGGTGGTAGGTAAGGCCAAGTTGGGGCCTTGGACAGAGGCCAAGAGGCCAAGGGGATTTGGTGAGGGGTCAAGCACTGGGCCAGGGACATTGGCCAGTGTGGAGGTGCGGGGTTCAGAGGTTGGGGGTTCAGAGGCAGAGGTTGGAGGCTTAGGCACAGGTGTGAAAACAGGGAATGAAGGGAAAGAGATGGAGAAAGAGATGGAGAAAAGTACAGAGAGTACAGGGGAAAAAGAGGAGACTGAGCGGTAGGATCTGAAGGGGAAAGGAAAGGAAATGAAAAGGAGACCAAGGAAAATGAGGAGGTCAGTGAGGATAAGGAGGGGCAGGAGGAGGAGGAGACTTTGAAAGAAACATAATGTATCTAGTAACACAAAATCATAATTTGGTGAACAAGACAATTCAGTATGATTCAGTTTGAATGCAAGGGTTCAAGTTTTTGGATGTTTGGGTTCAGGGAACATAGGCATAGGAAAGAAAAAGATGAAGGGGGAAATGATTGAAATTTGGTATTTCAGTGTTTGGTTAAGTAGCTAAGAAACTAATTAATAAAATGACCATGATAGTAACATATGAAAGAAATATGGATTGGGTCAAGGGGACCAAGGTCCGGGTTTGGCAGGGTAAGCTCGATGGAAGTCAGTAACAATCTCAGCTGCATGACCTAACTTGGTCACAAGGATCCAAGACATCTCTTCATCAGTGCCTTCATAACCAGCCCAATGGACCATGCATAAAAGGTTACAGGGTCTTCGACAGCGGTCAGTCTTAGAATCCAATATCTTGGAAATCTCATACTTGGGCTTGCTATCAATTTCAACTAGTGGAGGTGGTGGCTGAATACGCTCTGGGATGGAGTTTGGAGTTGTGGGTTTGAGCATAGAGACCTGGAAGACCAGGTGGACTGCATGCATGCTGTCCAGGAGCCAAAGAGTGTAAGAGTGGGAACCGGCTTGGGAAATGATCTCAAAAGGGGTGAGGTACTTCTCAGCAAGCTTCTTTGAAGGCCAAGTAGTTTGGAAGAATCATGCTTTGACAAATGCAGAGGATCCTATGGCAAACTTGGGGACTGGAGCATGCCGAGCATTGGCTGAGACCTGATACCAAGACTGAGTAAGTTTAACCTCATCTTTCAAGGTAGCATGGAGTAGGTCAAGGTTAATGGTAAAAGCTTGAGCTTGGGAGGATGCAATGTCCGTCCCATTCAGGGTGAACTGTGAGGTTCAGGTGATAGCTCTTGTTGGCATAGAATGGTGATATCCCTGTAGTAGCACTAGGCGCATTGTTGTAAGCAAACTCTGTGAGTGGTAGCAAATCAGACCAATTGTCTTGCTGATAATGGCAATACATTCAGATGTACTGTTCCAACAACTGGTTAATATGTTCAGTTTGACCATTGCCTTCAGGATGATAACCTGGGGTGAAATGCAATGTCATGCTGAGAGCTTTTCCGAGGGACCAAAAGAAGTGTGATACAAATTCAGATCTACAGTTGGAGGTGACATGTGAAAGTACTCCATGCTTAGAGAAGACATGTAGTACAAATAGCTTTGTGAGGTTGGCCAAAGTGACCATGTTGTAAGTTGGAATGAAGATGCCTTGCTTGGTAATGTGGCATACAACCACCAAAATGGCAGTGAATCCCAAGGAGGCCAGAAACTGCTCAATGAAATTATTGGATATTGAATTCCAAGGCTTTTTGGGGATCAGGAGCTACTTGAGAAAACCGTAAGGCCAGTGGCACTGTGACTTAGATCACATACAAGTGGTACATGAATTGCAAAAGTCAATAACAAAGGTCTGAAGTCCCAGCCAAGTGTATTCTCAGTGTATCAGGGCTAACATCTTGCTTTGACCAAAGTGTCCCAAGAGTATGTGGTCATGTTTGTACTGTAATACTTGGAGCCGGAGGTTGTTAGCTTTGGGAATGTAGATTCAGTTGTCAAGGTGTAGGAAACCATCATCAGTTTGCATCCATCTTGGGTCAGTGTCATCACCGAGATGCTTTTTGGCCACAGTCAGATATCAGGTTGGCTAATATATCAGCATGAAGCTGTTCAGAGTCCATCAAAGTGTTTGCTCAGAGTACGGGTGCAAGTAAGTAGGTGGAATGAAGTGATTCAGAGAGTTGTTGGTTGGCGAATATTGGTTGTAGGTTCTGAGGATTGACTTGGACATAGTCATTACCTCCCTCTTTAGGGTAGACGTCCCATTGTCTAGTTGAAGCATTGGGCTTGGTGTGAAGTTTTCTGGGATGGAACCAAATAATGAGGTTGAACTGTGACAAGTATTTGGACCAACATGCTTGTCTTCATGTTAAAACATTAGTGGTGGAAAAATACTCCAAAAATTTGTGGTTTGTGATGACATCTATTGGGGTTGCTGAACCCTCAAGATAGTGTCTCCAATGCTTGAAAGCCTTAAAAATTACCAGTAGCTCTTTGTCATGGACATTATAATCGAGCTCAGCATCAGAAAATGTCTGAGAGTGGAAAGTGATCGGACATAATTCACCTTCAGAGTTGAATATAGAGAGGATAGCACCAATGGCATAGTCTAAGGCATCAGTATTAACAACCAACTGCTGGTCAGGAATACAGTGCATAACAATCAGGGTTGAAGTGAACACATTCTTTAAATAATTGAACAATTTCTGACATTCTTTGGTGAACACCCATGGTGTGTCTTTTCTGGTGAGCCAAGTGAGGGAAATGGTTATGTCTAAGTAATTGTGAATGAAACAATGGTAGAAGGTGGTGAAACCAAGGAAGGATTGGATGTCTCTAACCTTCTGAAGTTTGGCCCAATCTTGTATCATTTGTACTTTGTCATGGGCCGTGGTGAGTCCTTCAGTAGATAGCAGATAGCATATAACCAAGGAATTCCATGGAGTCTTGATACCATTCACATTTACCTGCTTTAGCATAGAGGCCGTGTTTTTGAGCTGGCATAGCACTTTATAGACATGTTCCCTGTGCTGAATAGGTCATCAGAGTAGATGAGAATATTGTCAAGGTAGACAACAACACATTCATATAATACATCTCCTAAGATGTCATTCATAAAACATTGAAAAACCAAGGGGCCATTGGTAAGATGAAAAGGTATGACTAGCCATTCAAATAAACCGTAATGGGTTTGGAATGCTGTCTTTCATTCATCTCCATTGGCTACCCTGACTAGATGGTATGTATGCCAAAGATCAATCTTGGTGTAGATACAAGCTTTGCGAGGCATGTCCAATAAGTTGGTAATCAGGGGAAGTGGATATTGGTCCTTCTTTGTAATCTTATTGAGAGCTCAGAAGTCTACACAGAGCTGAAGTGTGCTGTCCTTCTTTTTGAAGAAAAGGATGGGAGCCCCATGCGGAGACTGAGTGGGCCAAATGAAACCCATGTTTAAATGCTCATCAATGAATTCTTAAAGTATAGCAAGTTCCAAGGTTGAGAGTGAGTACAATGGAGGTTGAGGAGGTGTGGCTCCATCTTCCAGGTTGTTTTTCAGGTCATAGGTTTGGTGAGTTGGCAGGGCATCAGCCTTAGCCTTACTGAAGACGTTGGCAAAGTCATGATACTCCTTTGGGACTTCTTGCAGATCCACCTGTTTGGGGGGGGGACAATGCCAAACAGGCCAAGACATTGGCCATGGCAAGGTTCAACTGGAAACACTAGGTACTATCAGGATCGCTGTTTTTTCAGTATAGTACCAAACAATCCCTCCACCCTCAATCCCTGCCATCACTGAAATATCACATCATGCCACTTTCATGTGCAGATCACCCCTGCTCTATTTGATGTTCGCCAAACAGCATATTTGGCAGGGTTATCATAGTGAAGCATAGATGGCATAATACCGATCTTGAGTTTAGTGAATCTATCCCACTCCTATTTGCTGATTGCTGAACATTATCTTTGCCATTGTGCCCTGATACTTCGCCCTCATTTCGCATCATTCATGCCCACCCTGCATGATGCAGGGCCACTGAGTGTGAGCAGAAGTCTGGTCTAGCCAATGGGTTTCACTCATGTACTACATCAGCCACTTTACCCCATGAAGGTGTAGTTCAACCCTTACTCCATGTCCTCACACATGCTATGATTCTGCAGCATTCTAGCCCCTCTCTATCTGTCCCCCCCTGCATTTGCTTTTTACTATAAGTACTTCTATTCTGCCTGTATAATTCTCTAGTTCAATTATTATACATCTACCCCCTTATTTGACCTCTCACTCGTAGAAAACACCTTAGTAGACTATCTACTGCAACATCAGTAGTTTTACTTATTGGTGAGCTTGAACCTTTGATCTTATTTGCCACACCCCCTTAAAGGCATTGCTGAGACTGCTATTCACAACACTTTGCAGGCGTGTTTGGATCAGTGAAAGGAACACCTGAACTAGGGTGACATTTCCTTGAGGATGTGTGCAATTCATTGCATACTACTCTTGGGTTATTCACTATGACTGTAGGCCCATGTCAGAATTACACTGACATTATATCTTTACCCCAAAATCCAATCTTGACAGGTACCTTCCATTTTACAGGCATGTGTGAACACAGCTGCATTGATCAAGGCAACCTTGGGTGCTTCAAGTGTCAAGGTGGTCACTGCAGGGGGCAGGGTTTGGGATGGACTTGGCCAAGGAAGCATGTGCTGAAACCAATGGAGTGTCCAAAGGAATGCCCAGGAGGGTTGTTTGGAACATAATACTGCCCAATACCCAATCAATTAACAGATTGTAGCAGGTGAACCAGTTGTGTCCAAGAACTACCCAAATGGACATATCTAAGGGGGTGACATATAAATCTATGGAATGGGTATGACTGTTAAGATGCCAACTAATGGGTGACACTAAGATACTTGGCTGAAGACTGAGGTGGGGTCAGGTCAGGGGGACTTGGCTTCAACTACTAGTGTTGCACCCATGTGGCTGTCTGTCCCTATATTTCAGGCAGGGGGGGGTGCTGAAGGCCTAGTTACAACAGATGGCATATAACTTAAGGGGGGATACTTTGTTGATATCAGAGCTGAACTAACATACAGGTGTGGAACAGGCTTATATGCTAGTGAGTGATTCGGGGATTGGGGAGAGGGTGACTGAGAGGTCACATGATATGGGCAGGGTGGGATGTACTAAGAATAGGGAAAAGCAATAACAATAGTGTAGGTGTGTGTCCAAGTGTGACCAAAGTACTCCAAGGCTGAAGGCCTGGGGTCTGAGGTCCAAAATCCCAATGTATGCTGAGATCTGAGGTGGTCAGGGATCTAACAAAACTTCTCATCAAAACTTCTCACCACTCAAATAACTTGACATTCTGGCACCACCACCTCTGAGCCAAATACTCAGTCCAACATCATCAGTGTTGTCACTGATCCCCTGTATCACATGATCTTTCCTTGACTGATGCATACATCATATCTAGCACTGTGCACAGAAAAAAAACAACAAAATAAAATCATTCAGTATTTTATCCAATCCCACTCCAGGCTCTATATCATAAAAGCCACATCATGCTACTAATGATATGCCAGGCAGGTCAGGGCTTATAGGGCAGGCTACCAAAATATGAAGCCTAAAGCCCAGGTCTGAGCCCAGGTTTGGCAACTCAAACACTGTGTGGCAGGTCCAGAGACATACTTAGAAGGCAACAATGTATAAAACCCTAATAAAGTTACAGTGGCTCAAAAAACCATTTCAATGTTTTCTGATCTCAATATAATAGCATTATAACCTGGGAAATAAAATAGTTAAGATTGTGTAAATATTACTGATGATAGTACTCTATCTTGGCTTGAATTTATGCCATAAATCAGATTCATACATTCATATTTCCGGGAGATACATAATTTTTAATTCAGTCATATCATTGAAATGGTTTTTTGGCTAACATCTTGATATCTAAAAATCTACATTGGCTGGCTTCCATACAATGACTAGTTTACTATAAGTGGTAAAATATGATGCCTGTATATCACATGACTATTGAGCAATAGCAAACAAACCATAACAACTTGTTGAACAACTCCATATCACTATGAAATCATTGACACCTGCACTGCAACACCATATCCTTTCTCTCCATGATTCTGGCCTCTCTGGTCACCAAATCTCATCTCAGACTGGTGTTTCCAATGCTACCATCTCC
>QFFB01022750.1:0-27061 GCA_003316465.1 Ramaria cf. rubripermanens
ATGACTACGCAATTTGGCAGGAAGCAATGGAGACAGAGATGAAGCTGCACGTGGAGGTTGGCACATGGGAGCTGATAGAGTTGCCACCAGGGAAGAATGTTGTTGGAAGCCGATGGGTTTTTGCAGCTAAGACAGATGCAACAGGCAATTTTGAACAGGGCAAAGCAAGGCTTGTTGCTCAGGGATTCACACAGCGTCCGGGCATGGACTATTTTGAAGTCACATCCCTGGTCGTCAAAATGGAAAGCTTACGCCATGCTGGCCCTTGGCATCCACAATGGGTGGCAGATCGAGATGATGGATGTCAAGGGCGCATATCTCAATTCCATCTTGGATGAAGAGATTTATATGCGCCAGCCTGAAGGATTTGATGATGGATTGGGACAGGTCCTAAAACTGCATCATGCCATTTATGGGCTAAAACAGTCGGGCCATGCCTGGTACAGTCAGCTATCTACGGTACTACTGAACGCTGGATTTTCACACAGCCACACCGACAATTGTATCTTCTTCAAGAAAGATGGTGATACTATTGCTATTATCACCGTCTATGTTGATGATCTAGGTCTCTTCATGAGCACAAAGGACCTCATGGCGCGTGTTAAATTTCTATTGTGTTCTAATTTTACCATGTTCTAATTTTACCATGAAGGACCTTGGCAAAATACAAAAGATCCTTGGCATCAGGGTCAAGATAGACTGTGATGCTGGTACCATTAAATTATCCCAAGGTCATTACATTGACATCATTGTCCATCAATTCAATCTCATCAAAGCCCCGTCCATCGATATGCCTGTCGCCAAGGACATCAAGTCCTTAGTGCCACGCTCCAAAGCTGAACATGCACTAGATGTCCCTTATGCGCAAGCTATTGGCTCGCTTATGTACGCTGCCTTGGGCTCCCATCCTGACATTGCATTTGCAGTCCAACAGCTGAGCCAACATACGCATGACTATACAGTTGCTCACTGGATGGCAGTTAAACACATCATTCGTTACCTCAAAGGCACAAGGGACCTCAGCATTGTCCTTAGCTGATCGCCATCTCCCCCACAGCTTGAAGTGTATACTGATGACAACTTTGTGAATCTTGCCGATTCAAAATCAATCGGTGGCTATTTTTGTTTATATGCCGGCAGCGTCATTGCTTGGTTATCCAAAAAACAGACCCGGATCGCACTATCTACTACAGAGTCTGAATCTATGGCTCTCATCCCTGGCGCCAAGCATGTTCTTTGGGTGCATCATCTGCTCCAAGAACTTGGCTTTCCCTGTGATGGTCCAGCGCATATACACTGCGACAATCTGCAATCGATCTCGAGTATCCACAACATGACGCATCATGCTCGAACCAAGCATCTGTGCATTGACTGTCATTGGCTACGCGAACTCATTGGCCTCAATGATTTGGCGATCACTTATGTGAAATCCAACGAAAATCTGGCAGATATCTTGACAAAGGCACTCCCTTTGCCACAACATGGTTATCTGATGGAGAAAATGTGTATGAATTGACATGTTCCTATTTCTTCTCAAAAATGGTCTATTTTCTCGTCTCTGTGCCATCTTTTTCACTCGGGGGTGTGTTGAAATAACTGTCGCTCAACCGATGACTCATCTAGATCACATGTACTCGTTCTATCTCTGATTTAACTCATAGTTACAGATGTAGTTTTCTGAGACTTTTCACATCTCAATAGACTTCTCTTTAACTTACTATTACCTACGTCCAACAGACACTACAACCTAACCATGGTTCATGGGTGGTATGTCGGCACCCTGGTATATGTTGTTGTTAGAGACTAATAAGCCTGATATTTCGTCTGTGCAAACAAATGAAATGATCGCTCAATGAGTATCAGGCGTGGGAACAACGTGCAACTGATGATTAATCAATGTTTCTAGTGTGGCGATTAAAGCCTCCAAAGATGAGCCTGTGAGTGGCCATAGCGATTGAGCGATTGCAATATTGGTGAATCACTGTTGAAATAATTGATCGCCCGTGCTGAGATTTATCGAGGCACCTGATGATGTAATCACAGGTTCCTGACAGGAGTGATGGCAATCAGAAACTCAGCCCTCTGATATTAACAAAGAGTGGAGTAAGGATTACCCAGTGATGGCTCAGAGAAGTTGATCTATGAGCAGATAAGTAAGTTGCAATAGTTGTACTACTAAAGCAGGCTTCAAAGCTGTGTAAAACAGTGAGTACAAGTCTATAGCAATATTATAAGTCGCTGTAGACTGTGTGTGATTTGAGTGCAGACTAAATTCTGACTCAGAGTGAGTGTAGACTATATTCTAACTAGTGTAACGTACAGGTTGTACTACAATATTTATACTACATCATCGTAGATAATCTGCGATAAAACATCTGGAGTTAATGGGGTAATCAATGCATGTAGACAAAGGGGCAACTACATGCAGTCTGACAGGTTGTGATCATGATGAGGATAGTGGTCAGGTGGATGGAATGTTAGGAGACTTCGGTCAGGAGATACAAAGCCCTTTGCAACATGGAATGGCAATCATAATCAGTGAATTGTGTCATTTGAAACAATAGGAAAAAAAATTCCTTGAAATTCCTTGAATATATGCATGTCAATGCATGTATAGGGACTTGTGCCCTCTTTGCCCTATCCCTTGAGCAGCTGTTTGATGAATACTCTTGGTATTCCGTTCCACTCACATTCTGCAAGTTCCAATGGCCCTGTACACTACTTCCGAATAGTGTAGCGTGATCGAATGGTCTGGTGGCCTGGCGATTATGTAATCTTTAATTGCACCGAATTTGTCCTTTAGACACTTGGTCTCTTATTGGGGTCTCATTCTCCCCGATCACTCGAGACGCTTGTGATGTCATATGTTCGCATATGAGTTTAATAATATTCTGATCAGTGAATTGTACTGATGCTAGTGGCATGTTACCTTGGTGTAACAGTGACTTAGTAATTGCATAATGGTGAGGTATTAATGATTTGACTCAGAGAATATATAGATATATTATTTATCACAACAGTATATGACCCCATCACAAGGTAGGTACATACAGGCAACTTTTGTCTGATAACACTGTATGGGGGGACTCACCCTGGCTCATGGTAAGTAGATAACAATTGATGTTAGGGTGTCCACCATGATAATCACCTAACAAAGACTGTAGGTTATCCTTAGGGAGAACATGTGACTTGTGTTCAATGTTGAAGCAATGGGAAACTGCCTTGCCCAACATTGCCCTGGTTTTGAGAAATTTGACCACAGCTTGTTGAGGATGGTCCAATACCAGGTTAACTTGCTTTTGACATGTCAATTTTTGCCATCTGGGCACTGGGCCATCCAAGCCATGATTTTTATCCTGTAGAACCTGGTACAATGTCCCAGGTTGAGATTCTACAATGATGGTGGGCCACTGTTATTTGGCCTCAGTGAGTGGATCATAGATAACATGTGAAAAATATGAAAGCTCACCATCAGACATTATCAGAGCCAGATTGCTCTCAGGTAGCTGAGCTGTCCCAGGTCAAGTTTCTACAACAGTGGTGTGTCATCATTATTTTTCTGTGAGTGGATGTGAGACAACACACAAGAAATAGGTAAACTCACTGTTGTACATTATGAGAGCAAACTTGCTCTCATTTGGTGGCTAAGCAGTAATAGGTTCAGATTCTACCACAGTGATGCACCACTGTCATTTTGTTTTTGTGAGTGATCATACATAATGCGCCAAACATGTGCAAACTCACCATGCAACATTATATGAGTAAACTCACTCTCATTTGGCAACTGAGCAGTCCCAGGTCCAGGATCTATGGGGGTGTGTTATTTTGTTTCAGTGAGTGATCATGCATAATTGTGAGGGCAACCTAAGCAGGCACTCTACACGCAAGCAGTGCACTGGTGAAGGGGGAATCCTAAGTCATATACAACTATATACAATACAAGGGCATACCTGGCGAAGGGGGGATCCTAAGAGAAAACTCCAAGGATCACCTTTGCCCACTAGCTAACAGCTATATGCTTTGGGCATCACAACTCTGTACCTCTGAAGCCTGAATCACATAAGCAACAGGGGTGCCAAACTACAGACAGGGCCAGAGAGGTGTTTGGAAGCCACCAAGGGACTGATCTGCACAACTCTGGAACCAGAGGCCTATTGTAAGGGGAACCTCTGCAAATTTTGCAAAATCCTTGCAAACTCCTTGCAAAGCCTTCACACCTTACATTCCACTCCATGCAAACATTCCCATGCCCTGTGAAGTCCTGTGAAGTGCGTGTGAAGTATTTGCAGCCTTGCTGAAGTGGATGTGAGGGGAACTCTTGCAAAGTCCTTGCAAAGTGCATGCACCCTATGTTCCACTCCATGCGAACATTCCCATTCCTTGCAAAGTCCTGTGAAGTGCATGCGACGTGTACACAGTCCCTTCTGAAGTCTACCCCACCCAGTACCACTTCAGTGTTAGGCCTCTTACTCCAGAGCTGTGCAGATTGGTCCCTTGGCAGCTTCCAAACACCTCCTTGGCCCTGTCTGTAGTTCAGCACCCCTGTTGCTTATGTGATTCAGGCTTTGGAGGTATGGAGTTGTGATGCCCAAGGTATATACTGTAGCTGTTAGCTAGCGCACAAAGGCGATCCTTAGAGTTTTCTCTTAAGATTCCCCCTTCACCAGGTATGCCCTTGCATTGTATGTAGTTGTATATGACTTAGGATTCCCCCTTTGCCAGTGCGCCACTTGAGTGTAGAGCATCTGCCTAGGTTGCCCTCACAGTATGGTAGGGAGGGGTGGTGGAGTGTTGAGGATATAGGTATGAGTGTTGCTGCAAGGAACCATTTCTTGGGTCAAGGGGTATGAGAGGCTGGAGAGACAGTTCAAAAATGCAAAAACTTGTGGGTCACATGTTCAGCCTAATATCTTGCTAGGAAATATTATCTTCTCTGGCACTTATATTACATGTTGATAAAATTTATTATCAGACTTGATAATTATTGGTAACATATATACTCTAATCACCCTCTTTTCAATCCATCCTGGTTACCTGGCGCTATGCTATGCTGTAGTGAGGTAATTACCACCACTTGTGTGCTTGTGACATGGCTGATTCAATTGAGTCACGTGCAGGTATCAGCATCAGCATCACAGCCACCATTATACAAGGTGGAATAAGCAAAAACAAAATATATTGTTGCAGCTTGTTTGCATGGTGGAGCTGCGCCAGCAGCAGGCTCCTACCATGGTCACGTGATACATTCCACGAGCAAAGCTGGGCGCTACGTCACTAAATGGTACGCACTAGAGGTCACGCGAATATGACGACAGCGAAGACGACGAGACCACAGCCGTTGAAAACACGACGGACGGCACAGCGGAGGGGATAGGAATCGTTCCGAGGTAGTTCGGGGTCAGTGCTCGAAACTGATCCCACCATTTAGGAAAACTAAGGCTCGCCCGAGCGTTCCTGATATAAGCGCTAGCGGATATCTAGACAACCGACTGGTCACTGTTGTGCAAGGCACTTCTACGATCATCGGCCTTCGAAAACGGTATGAACTAGGCACTCACTTGAAGTAACCGTACTTGTTAATTCAAGTCAGCCTCATCTGTAAACAGGTACGCTGAGCATTTTCTGCGAGTAGGTGCGGACCTGTCCACCCCCTTAAATCAGAATGTGATATTTACATCACCTGAGCATTCTCCTGTGATTCTGAGTCATTGCTAATGCCGATAATTATATACGAAACAGCCTGCATAACAAATCTAGATGCACCTGGGTCATTATGTCTCTGGGAGTCAAATAAAGCGCAACTGTTGTCAGGGACTCGAAACAAATCTACAATGCCTGTTCTTGCCATCAAAGACCCGAAGACCAATGCTCCTACCGATTTTTTCTACCAAGACAGTGGGGCGCCAGACCGCCAGCTCTACACGACTTTGGTCATAGTACACGGAATGTGTTTTCACAGTGGTGAGCCGCATCCCTAATTTTCTTCAAAATAGCCCTAAAATCACTGAGGGACCTCTGGATTACAGCTGTGTTTCAACATGTTTTACCTTTAGCTGCGTCTAAAGGCATGCGCATGATCTGTCTTAATCGTCGCGATTATCCTGGATCAAGCTTTTATAGCCCTTACGAATTAAAGGCGTTAGCTGAAGGGAACTCAGATGCACTCCTTGCTCGCGGAATAGAATTCGCTCTCTTTCTAGACGGCCTTATTGACACACTGTCGCTTCCCGGGCCTACTACCGACGGGAGTGAAGGTGGACTGGGGATCATGGGATGGTCGATGGGCAATTTATTCACCTTGAGCACGGTTGCTTCTGTTTCTTCCTTGCAATCACAGGTGAAGAGTCGACTACAGTCGTACCTGCGAAGGTTGATTCTATTTGGTGAGTTAGAAGAGCCCTTTAATCGATTTTTACTCATAGTTTATTTTAGATCCTCCCACGACGGCATTTGGCATCCCCAACCCTCCCGGAACATATGTGCCCTTTTCGGACGGGACGGTCCCTTCCGAAGAAGGCCTGGCTGAATTCGCACATTGGGTGTCCGGTTACTTTGCACATGGGGATTTGTCTACACGCATCATTGACAATATTGAGTTCAAACTCACGAATTCAAACAAGCCGAGCATTTCAGCCTCACTGTCTTCCGACGAGCGAGATCCCTTGGTGGACTATAAAGCCGCGATGCGCTCCGACATGCTTCTCGCTGCGTTTGACACCCATCTTTTCAATCAAACATGTAAGGCCCTAATTGATCCGGAGACCAAATTACAGTGGCCAAACTTGGATATTTGGTTACTTTACTGCGAGTCTTCCCTAGGCGCCGTCGTTTATGCAGCTTGGGAGATCGAGAAGCTTGCAAAGGCGAACAACCAACCTATGGGAATCCTAATCATAGAAGATGCACACCACCTCGTACGTAGTGGCTAACAAGTGAGACTTGTATTACTGATGTTCGTGCGCAGGTATTCTGGGATGAACCAGAGAGAGCGATAAAGGCATTCGACCACTGCCTAAGACACTAAGCTGCAATGTAGCCGATATCTGGCGGGACTCACTCCCTCGGCTCTAGCGACCATGGTATGTCAGGGAATAGATTCTATCTGAGTAATTGCTGTCTACCTACTCTCTGATTACAATAACAATATTAGCACCATAGGCTAGATTCTATCGTACTAATTGCCGTCCGCCTGCCTTCTAATTACAAAAACAAAAGTAATACAGTAGGCTATTGATTCACGCATTGTAACTACAAATCCCCTAGTCACATTGCCATTTCAGCGTATGATGGCCAATGCAGTTGAGTAAAAATTTGGTTGTTTTTGGTTAATGAACTTCGATTCATTCTCATGAACACCATGGTATATATATAGTTATATTAGGCATGGGTCCTCACACGTGGGGGGTTGCCGCTATCTGTAGTGCAGTTTCTAAAACCACCTTTGCTGGACCGTAATATATCGTCTGCTGTAATGTTACTATTGGTCTCGCTGATCCATGATGATTTCTATCATCCGAACGAGTAATTGTCCTCAACACAACCCGTTCTGATTTCTTGTCACTGTGGGGCTGGGATGGGCGCCATGAATGTTTATAACTTCAGAATCGCGCGTGTAGGCGCGACATCTGCTGCCTGCCGGGTCTGCACCGTAGGTCACTTGTTGAACTTCGAAGCAGTGCGTGTATGAATGCAGGGTTCGCAACTCTAACAAAGCCCCGCATTCTACCTTGGGTGGAAAAGGGACGGGCTGCTCATGCAGTGCATCCGGTACAAACCAATGCATCTAGGCATGGACACGGCCACATTAGCCACAGGGTGATTTACAGTGCTGCGGTCGATGAGTTCAGAAAAGAAAGCACGTTACACTAACTGAGAGTAAGTATAGGCGGCCATCTTGAAACATTGTCTTGATGACTGGATTATAAATGGCGCGGAATGGTTGTAAGCCGAGTAGGAGTGTCAAGGTTGGAGACTTCGGACCAGACCCTTCAGAAGAGATTTCGCATGGGTGTAGATACATCGCATTAGATTGATTCTGATCTCTGGAAAGTCCAAGAACTGGGTAAGTAACGGCCTCAGGGATGGTCGCACCTTGGAGCCATTGTGCGATCAATGCGGTTGGTCTCATAAGTGTAACGTGACAAACGAGTATGTATTATGTGGCATATATAGGGTTGAGTTCGGGAAAACGTCAAATTTCGACTGATGGATGGTGTGCAAGGGGATGAAGAGCATGGAATATGCTGAACTTGCATGGTCCCGGACGTGAGCCTGTGCGTGACAAGGGTTTGAGCATGTAGGATGTTAGTCCCGCGTGTTTGGATATCAAATTGGCTGGGAGAGGTGGCCGTGGACTGCTGGAAGACGTATCAGCTCGGGATGACATAGGAAGGTCTGGCTGGTGAAAAAACCTGAGACCTGCAAAGGTGCGAAGTGGGTAGGCTGGGAAAGAGGTGTGGTGTGCCACATGTGTAACGACGCAGTCTGTTTAAGGGTCTTTATTACTGATACGGCTTGGGTCTCATAAGGGGCTATCCTTCGCTATCCCTTGCTCCTATGTACGATAATAGTGCATCATGAGTCATGCCTAGACGATGGTACAACAGGTATCAAGATACGGCTCGACGGGCATTGCTTCGTACTTGTGATCTGTAGTGCCATACTCGTAGGAAGTACACCGGGATGACAACCAATGAATCCGAGGCATTATTGACGAAACAAGGTATGAATTACGAGTTACAACTCACGGATCATCAAGCGCAAATCACAACGTATTGCGTGCATTCCATTGTTGTAAGAAGTAGAAGAATAAGGAACACCTAGAACGGGCCTGGACAGGGCTGAGACTAGTCATCACTTGGAGAGAGAAATCAAGCAAATGCACCAGCTTCGCATGACCCACCATCTCGATTGTCGGCGCGCTAGCGATACGAGCAAGCGGCAGCGAGAGGCGCACCCATATTCTTCTTACAGTCTCCCACCAACTACTATCTCTACATCCAACCCAGTTTTCAGGGTGTATTGCCATCGAATTGCGTATGACTCCGGACGACATGAGATACAAGATAAGGACTGGTGACGGGAGAGGGTAAGCAAGGAGGAAAGATATAGGATGCCAGGCTAGGCGCAGACAAGTCTTGATTCGTGGGCAATAATGAGGACTCATGGTCACCTATGGTACCCCTGATCGTCACGACGTGATCCGTGTCTTGCCGCTGTCTACCGTGACATGAACGATTGTTGTGACGTTTACCATCAGCTAGTCTTCTGTTCTTGGTGATATCTTGAAATATTTTCTAGCTGCGTCTGCGTGTCAGATCAATCTCTGCAGCTATCACGGCCACGGCTCAATTCAAGTTTGAAACGTCACACTGGCAGGCTGCAGCCAGTTGAAATTCTTGAAACACAAGCTAGCTCAGGTACTCCCATTATCCAGTACTATCTTGGTCAATTTCCTCGTTCGCAGTGCCTCACGCCGCTAGGGGAGAACAACTTCCGAATAGTAAGTGCTGTCTCCGAGTCATGCTACTACTGCTTATAATTAGCATATGTATATATATCACAACTCGAACAGAATTACCCTGATAGACCACGCGAACATATAGCCACTGAGTTTAACGTAGCTGAAGCGTCTGCCAGTAGTTGCGCGTTAATTACACCACTTACTTTGAGAGCCTGTCTAAGGTCCATCCAGAATTATTCTATGCAGAATTCGCTAACATGGGAATTCCTCTTCCATGCCCTAGAATACATCAATGATATCACTTAGATGGTAAGTAAATTGGCATCACACATGTCTAGGATAATATATATACGCCTTCGGCGGTGGCCTACTATACCCCAACCACTACTTCTACTATTGTTTATCGAACGCCGTGTTTATCTGCTGATCATGTCATCTCAGCGGGACGCCGCAGCGCTCATCCAGGCGCTATCGGATAGGTCAGTAATCTCTGCTGAGCAAGATGCGCAACCTCACCATCCGCCCCAGCATAGCAGCAAAATATGGACTCATCGCTACCATTAGTTAGCAGTTATGACCCTGTCATATAAAATGGTATTGACATTCTCAATAGCGCTGCTTGGGTTTGACATACTCACCCTCGGAGATTATGTACATTTGGTGCAAGAAGATCAAACTCGGCGCCGTATTATATATTCTGGCCCGGTACACGACCCTCGTTGTGTTTACCTTGCAGTTGTATGTCTCTCTCTTCACCGGACCACTTCAGGTGTGTAAAGCTTGTGGTGTTCTGAAATTTTATGCTCATTAACTTGAATATTAGTACAAGGTTACATTTTCTAGCAGAGGACAAGAGACTGACATCAGATAAAGACGTGTAGTATTTTGCTTCATCTGTCAGAAGGCCTGGTCCCCTGGTTTGGAATAGGAGTGGATGGTGGCCCTATATGATTTGGTCTGTGTAAAGACACTAATGCTAACTTTACATAAAGGCCTTCTGCTGGCAAGAGCATATGCGATCTCTAGCTGCAGTCGAGTCGTCCTGGGTACCCTTAGCATTCTGTTTCTTGGAAATGCTTTAATTGTTGTGGTATGTCCTGTATAAACATTGCAGAGGGGAAAAGTATTAATACCATGTCATAGCTCCTCGCTATCAATAACAGCTGCACTCCTACCAGCTCACAAGTGAAAACAACTGACCTGTAAGTGCTACGATAGAGTGAATCACAGAAGTAAATTAACTCGGTTGTCAGGTGTAAGATAACACTAGTCCCCCTCCTTTATGTTGTTGCTGAAGCATTCCGTGAAGTGGCAACCCTTAGCGGGGTTGGAACAATACTGTTTGACTCTATAGTTGTTGCAGTGACAGTGCAGAATATTTTTGACATTTTCAGATTTGACAGAAGTTATGAGGATTGGCAGAAGCAATCCTTCCCCAGTTTGCTTATTCAACAATGTGTGCTCTTTGCTTGTTCTTAGCTAAAGCTATCCTGAATACTGAAATGCAAAAGGCCTTCTCAGATATGGGTGATGTGATCACTGCGGTTACTATTCCCCAAGCATCTAATTGTTATCCAGATTTGTACTTACAATTACTCTGACGCTTACTATCATAGACAAGGTATGTTTACTTGCAGTTCTATCAACCCTGCTCAGTTTCTTAGTTTCATTCTAGAATTCTAGACGGTGAGAGTAAGTACCATACGAATCGTGATACCTCAATAACTAATATTACCTTGTAAATAGGCTGGCCTTCTCGGAATTATTGGACCCCTTCAGAACAGGTTGATATTTCGCCAGTCAGCAAGCAAATACGTACGGTCTCTAATGACCCACCTACGGCTTGTCCGCAATTATCATCTGCCACTTTCATCTAACTCTCCAGAAGAGGAACTATCATCCTAATGGTAGCTCCACTACAACGTCTGTTCGTATCACAAGCTTTCGTGCAGCTACAAACTGGGTGCATAGCGCTGTACTGGATGAGTTCAGTGATTTGCACTTTAACCAATCTCATGGCACTGGAGCATCGCATGAAGACATCGAGGATCATAACGCGACCCCCGACATTGGGATAAAGTTTGGAGAATTCCCTTGGGCTGCGGGAGACATAGGTGATGCGACGATGTCCGGGAAAGTCGCCTCAGGTACGCAGTTATTGTGCTTGGATAACACCTCTAAACAACCATGCAGGATCTGGCAGCTTGACCCGGGCAGCATCCGAAATCTGATGCTGTCGGCATGTTGGGCACCGCCTTGTTCCAGGCTAACGGCCGTCGAGCTCAGCGGCTCATGAGGGATTTTATTCTATGTTTAGGCAGGTCGCTGTGAAGCGTTATTTTATCCGTGCATCCGATGATGCGACTATAACGGCCAGCCGTTCAAGTGTATAGGATTTGTTCGCGGTGTTTATTATGGACGATTGATGCAAATATACCACATATATGCGATCAGTTGACGGGTACTGTGTTGCTAATGAAGAAGGATTAATTCGTTTTCTCACGTGGGTTCTTCAAAGTCGAGTCTTTCAAACACGGGTAAGAACGTTGCAGATGGCCCAGATTATGTTGATAGATAGATATACAACTAGGATCCAGATCAGGGAATGTTCATAATACACCCGAACATGATCAGAGGCATCTATTGCATAATAGAAATCATCGTCCCGCATGTGAACCATAGCTACTATGCCTATTACCTGTTGTTGGACAAAGCCCAAGACAGAGGAAGCAACTTAGGACAACATATCCGACGAGGCAGCAACTTTGATATCGAGCCACAATTTAAAGCACCACACTCTGTCTCACCATTGCATTCGGAATCGCAAACTGTCCTGACCCCCGAGAGTTTGGTGGCGGGAAACCTGTTGCCTGGGTCGCTACGGCAGGAACGGCCTCTGGCATCGCACTTGCGACACTATCTGGAATACTAAGTGGCACGAAAGGCGGCGGTGACGGCACGGAATCCGGTGCCGATATGGTGGATCTGCTCCCAGGCCACTGACTGATCCACTTTGTCAATGTGGCCACTCCGGCATCCATCACCACTTTAATGGTAGGGTCTACCGAAGCTCTCACGAGCAAATCGGAGCAGTGGAACCCATTGCCAACGAAGATGGGCTGTGAGGGAGAAGATAGGCGGGGGTGGAAGTCGCTGGAGACAGTCGCTTCGCGCCATGGGTCCTCTGCGAACATCAAATGAAGCAATCAAACCTTGCGTGAGCGACCGAGGGAGTAAAGGAAAACCAGTGGGACGCACGTTTCCCGTTTGCAAAGAATAGCCGATCTAAATTCACATTCCAACCCTTGAAGTTCGCATTGGTTTTCACTGCTTTAGGAGTCGGTGGTGTCGGGAACGCTTTAGGGAACATTTGGCTACATTGGCGCTACGGATATTGTTAGGCATAGGTCAGAGTACGAAATGCCATAAAACGAGCAAAGGCAGAATGACAAGAGAAAATTTCAAAAAAAGACTAAAGGGAATCACGGAACGAAGAAGAATAAACGTACCTCATCATAAGATGGCTGCACAAGCCGCGTCACAAGACTGGGCCAGTTTTTTGGCGCACCTTCTTGGAGGTAACCTACTTCATTGCAACTGATGACAGGTCAGCCCCCACGAAAACTGCATAGTATAGCCAAAACTTACACCACTGCACAGCGTGTGAGAGGACATGTAATTTTATACAAAATTCGAAATAATGAAATGATACGCACTCCACGTCCATGACCGTCCGGCGTTGTCTACGCTAATGTCAGTCCAGAATGCCTGAGACGTATTGTATGTTCCAAGGCAGTCCCTACGCAGCAATACACACAACGACTCTTAGCTAAAAAGTATGTTCGTATTTTCAGGCAGAACACACTCTGCGTTAGTAGTGCCACACACTGCAGATAAAATGACAATAAGTACATCCCCCGACAAACTGCATTAATGTACTCACACTGCGGCAAATACACCGTCTTGAAATATGAGCCCCAGGCCGAGAGGGCATGATCGAGTCCCCAGCCAGTGGAAGGTGCGTTCACGCCATTCTTTACCTCTATAGCATCACAAGATTGGAAAAAGGTCGCGTTCGGCCCGACGTATGGCTGCAGGCTTTGCCAGTCCCAGAGAATGTTGCGTACTGGAGTCGGACAAGTCGTCTTTAGGGCCTGATGCCTAAGCTGAAAACTTCGCACACGTACATGATCCTGCTGCGTCGTCAAGGTGCGTGACGTCTTCTAAGCCAAAGAGTTCTTTGATGGTCTGTTTCTCCTGCGGTGTACCGGTGGTAAATACTTGGTCAATGTGCGTAATGACAGCCTCGATGTCTGCAGAGCAGTTTTTAGGCATGTTCTGGCGGATAGGCTCGAAGTACGCCCAATAGTCACTGGGTGTAGTTATTGTATGCGGCGAAAAGATGCGAGGGTATTGATAGCGAACTCACATGATTGCCTCAACAACCGCTGACGATGCGTAGCCCGCCCAGAAGACCCCAGGTTGGCTTTAAGTAGGGACCGTCAGTTCTCATTGACAGCGTTCTGACAACCAATCACAAGCGTACTCCACCATAGTCCAGCTCGTTAAAGCGCCTGACCGACAGGGAAATAATGAGTGACAAAATAAAAGAAAGTGGTGCCAAGACTGCAGAATAACATGTGGGCGAGAGAGCTGCTTGATGTCGGATGGAACCATACACATAACAACCACAAACCCTACTCGGTCACGAAAAATAAGGGACTGAGCACGTACCACTATAGCTTCCGCCCACCAAAATCCATGGCACGGCATCCGCGTTGATTTTATCACCATTGGGTTGCGGCAACTGCACATTCTTGGCGAAGTATGTGAGGTCTTTCGCAGCCTGTCAATGTTCCACGCATGTCGGTGAACTAGTCTACCTGACAGAATACGAGAAGAAAAGTGGATAGAGAAAAGAACTGATGAGACATGCGGCAAAAAAGCTCCGCATAACAATAAACGATCAAGAGGTGTATGTCGAAATAATATTCCTGGACTGTGAAATACGGTGGCTGGAAAGAAACAGACGTGTGGACCATAAATTAAATCATGTTAAAACACCATACTGGGTTCGGGGACCGCTGGGAAGCATAAGCAGCGGTCCACAGAAGAACGATACAGAGCCAACTTGTAAACCCAAGACAAATGTAACATGGACGAAAACAAAGCAATGTCCACATACCTGATCAATGGTGAGGAGTTGGAGACTATCGTCGGCGAGGTTATCTATGGGGTTAGATAGGCCGAAGAAGCGGTGCTCCAGCACGACTGTGGAGCCATTGTTGGCTTGAGCAATAAGGCCATTGATGGTACTGAAAAGCCATAGGTATGAGGTATACGTCTTATATTTACGATTTAGGGAGTCAACATACGCATTGGTGAGATAGCCGGTGAATGGTGCTGCATTAGCTTCACCCGGTGTGAATAGGACAACAGGTCCACCTTGTAATATGGTTAAAGACATAGGCGCCTAAATGCGTGGCGTGTTAACACACCTGGTTCGTAGAATTGCCAGCTGCCTTGAAAATCAATTCACTGGCTCAGAGGATAATGTACAGGGTCCTACGTGGTCCAAAAACGTTGCTTAAATGTTCCTTTCGAAGGATTCGCGTGATCGATAAGTTGATCGAAGAAGTACGTCGTGTTCAAAGGCGGCAATGGTGCGCCTGACCTGTCTGTAAGCGGTGTGTCTGGCGTGGGCAGGGTAGGTACTGCGGGCGGCGGCGCGAAGTTGGGATGTCTTTCCTTGCCTGTAATCGGAGAAACTAGTGCAACAACGCACAAGAGGATGGTCAATCTCAACATGTTAGAGATTGAAAGACGACGCGCACTCACAAGTCGGACGCACAAAGGATATAAAGCAGATGAACCAGCAGACAGGGTTCTAATTATTTTGGACCATGTGGAAAAGCGTCGGGAAGAGTAGCGATGACCTCGCTGGAGGTCCCTCTTTCGGTCGATAAGGTCTCTTCGATAGTTCTTCCATGCGGTGGGTTGTCACGTGCATTATACACCAATCACATCTATTAGACTACAACGTGACCGAGCAGCCTGGGCCCCGTGATCATCGTGATGTATGGTGCGACAAGTTCAATCCGTTGGAGATTCACCATCGACAAATGACGCGGACGACGGGCACTGCAATGGAGACTTGTGAAGAAAGATCTACTTATATATAGATTAATGTCAGCATAAGTTAGAACTTGGCCTGGCAGAGCGAAAAAAACCGCCACGCGGCTTACAACGTCGTGACGCGGCCCGTAATGGCACCCGCCAGCAACAATGGTTTCCCAATCCTTGGTTTTATTGTCTATCAATGCATTCCTTATGCCTCGGATCATATGATGTGTTAGTACACGTTCACTTCGGCGGCTAGTGACATGAGCTGCAGCGTCATGGCTTGTTAAACTTGATTTGGTATTCGAGGCGACACTTCGGTGAGCTCATCAATTCAGACATCAAGTTGTCAAAGTTTCCGTGAGACGTCACCATATAAGATTGGCATAGATTGGAATGGGTATTACATGGCTACGGTTACATTCTGGCATTCGGCACTCAAAGGAAAGGAAGCTAGTCAGCGGAAAAACCACTGAATGCCCACGGCAATTGCCTCCCTTCGTTGGCGAACATGAAAGTTGGAACTTACAATAATGCCAGTTTAGAATGTCTTACACCTATCTTCTAGTAACACCCCACCATGCTACACCTCCCACGGCTCCACCAACGATGGCAGCGGGCGCCGGAAGGTTAAACCACTCACAGCTAACAAATGTCGTGGCAGTGATAACTACCCACCAGCCATCCTGTTCAAGTGAGGAAGTGATGGTTGGTGCAGATGCATCCATGCCTTTGGATATGAATCCCACTCGGAGAAGACGGTACGTAGCGGCAAAGATCTAGTAAATTATAGCGTCAGTTGCATGCCCTCACGCTAGATGAAATACACACCAGCCCGACGGCTGCGGCATTTAAGCCTCTCAATAGGCTTCTTGTCGTATTGCTCGACCGCCACTTAGTGTATAAGGGGAGGAGTCCCATCTTAAGGACAATTCCTGGGAGAAAGATGGCCACGCATCCTAAAATTGCCCCCACCACAGGCTGGGAGGGGAGTGTGAGAACGCCTAGGAAAACGGAGAAATTGAAGAGTGGCCCGGGGATGGCCTGGATCACAGCAAAACCGAGAAGAAAATCGCGGGCATTGACCCTGATGTCAGTGGATGGTAAGCCGTCGGTGGGAGGAATATACGGCAATGCAGAACGTACCAACCCGGGTCGACTGTGTACGTGCGCAACAGCGGGATGACAACGGGACCGCCACCCTATGCGCACAGTTGTTTCTCAATTTGCATGTCCGGGGATTCTTGGGTTGACTCACAAATATTATTGTTCCCGCTATCAACAAGTTGGCAAAGAAGTCAAACGCCCGCTGCCGTGCAACAGTGGCCCGCAAAACAAGGACAATGACCAAAAAGATGATGAACAACGCAGTTCTAGGAGAGAACCGTGGTTAGCAGACGACACCGCGAATCAAATTTTACAGAGCAACGGACATGCACACCCCGGTTAGAATGCTGAGAGAGTAATAAGGGAATTCTGAGTTCTCAGGTTCGTGATGCTTGTGCGTTGGAGTAGCCTCAACAACTGCGGAACGTCGGTGAGATAGTGTGGAGAGGTTTGGCTCCCGATCCGACGACGGCGCTTCCTCCGAATTATCTTCTGTGGGGGAATTTGGCGGAGATGGAAGATCAGCTACGGGCATAGGTGGTGGTACATCGTGTAGCTCAATGTCTTCTATAAAGTTACCATCGACACCCGTTTGTGGGGTATCAGTCTCCTCAAGTTGTTGCAGCCGCGCCCTTCGCTTCTCCCGCCAGTTAATAGACATGTCGTACGCGAGGGCAGCAAGCCCGCCAACGACCATGAGTATAGGGTATAACCACTGCGATTGATAGCAGCTCCCGAACGCTGCAGTCAAGAGGACTTCGATGCGTGTTAAAGGATCTGTTACGACCTTCGCAGAGAGATCGTAGGCTGCGAGTGTGATGAGACCAACTGCGGCTGCGTTGAGCCCGGAGAAAGTGGCGAAGACTACATCAGGGAGCGTAGCAGGGATATGACGCACTCCGAATCCTAGGCCGAGCATTGCTAAGGCTCCTGGGGCACTAGAGAAATTCAAATATATGTTCATGTCGGAATTTGGTGAGTAGCAACGGCGTACGTGAGTAACACGAATGAGAGCAGTGCTGGTATGAGGCCCCCTCGTAACAAAGCAATAGAAAAAGCAAGCTTTAAGAATCGCGGTCAGTCTCACGCAGTCCACGAAATATTCTTGTGGAAACAGGAAGCGAAGTAATAGGGATACGTCGCACCTGTGAGAAACTCGGGCCTGGAAGCGCACTTCCCAGCGCGAAGAGATCGGTGAACGTCCTATCATCTACCCACTTCTCTCGTACCACAAAAATCTATGGGCGTCATGTAATAATCCGAAATGAGTTCTGTGTATCTCCCAGTGCAGACGTACCTTTCTTAGCATCACAATGTTGGCTGCGGGCCCACCGAACGCAATGAAACCAAATGGACCAAATAAACGTACGACTTCCGTACAGCGAACGGCAAGTGAGCGACGCTGGAGTGCATGATTCTGCAATAGATTGTCGTCGACTGATAAGTGGGTTTGGGCTTTCATGATTGACAAGGAATGAGGCTAAGGAATCGTGCGAGCGGATTCGAAGCGGCCTCGTGGACTTGATCTAGTAATCATCCTACCATGCATATTCGTGTCTGTCTTTGGGGTCAGCTGTGCCTCTGCTTCGAAGTGAGTGCTCTGGGGTAGCGTTTACAACAAACTGTTTGGTGAGGCATTATCGTGAGTCTGATGCGATTTACTCATCAACGGACTTACGATGTGACGTTATGTGGACCAAGAGCAGCTAGTGCGCCACAATTGCAATAATATGGTGCTAACGCAAACAGGAAAGGTCAATCAGTACCACACTCTGTCCAGTTCATCCATTTAAGTACCCGTAATTGAGTCACAAACTTTAATGGTACCTGGCAGGCACAGTTTGGATTTGCATACTCTCGCTAAAATATCGATCAGTTCAATTTGGAGCCGTATGACGGCTGTCCTATAACTTGGAGGACAGCCGTCATACGGTACCGTTCATAGTACTTATAGTGGCATTACTTCGCGTTACATTGGTTATCCTCGGGTCTGGAACACATTGAGCTTGGGTTTCCTCCCAAACCGACACACAGTTGATTCGTACGTCTTCAACATCATCTTGACTTGCTGTCTGTATTATCCAAGGACGCTAAACTGGACCAGTCCGGGGTATCAATCTTTCTTTTTCACGTCAGCTTGGCACATTAGTGTACACGCGGATGGTGACTTCCTATGTTCCGATACGGGGGCAAGAGCTGGGTTCCACGGCATCAAAGGACAGTGCCTTACTACCTTTCCATCTAATGTCGTGCTAGTTACTGAATAAACGCATGCTCACCGGTTCTCAGGCTTCTTCTGTGCGCAGTTTCGTCTCTCCATACAAGCTCCAAGTGCATCCCACTATCGCATACGTTCAACGAGCCAGGCAGTACGGATTGCCCGAGCTGCTGATGTGGAGCTGCTGTGCTATTCGACAACACAGCCCATGATCATTGCCCAAAAAGCGTTCCTTATTTTCTCTGCATGAGACCGCCCACATCAACATGGCATGTCTGGTGTGAGTGCTTCCCGTCCTTGAAGCATTATGGTGTGCAACAGCGCATTTTCCTGCGGGAAATCACGGTGACCTCTGACCTCTGAGACCACGAATTAAACGAGCATATGAAGAACTCGCCGCTCGGACTTCGCAGGACGCCGGGACACACCCATGAGTAGGGTTCAGATACGTCCCCACGAACAACCCGCTTGTGCATGTGCTATAGCTGTTCGCTTAACGTTAATGCTCTGGAGTGTGGCGTCAAGTACCCTCCCATCTTGGGGCTCTCGACTGAGCGCATCCAATCGACACAACTGGGACTAGTTAAGCACGGACAGATGTTTCTGAATGGGCGTATGAGGTTACAATTAGTAGGTTTCACGTCAATGCTGTATGCAGGCGAGAGGTGAGGATGGGTAATGGTCTAGGCGGAGAACATTGGTATGCATCTGGCCTGTACTGGTCCATAACACGACCGCTGGGCCTGATATCGAGGGCCGGAACGGAAGGGAGCTTCTAGATGAGTGAAGCATGTATCTGAATTGTATACCAGAGCGCCATCGGCCATGGTGTCACTGACTATATAATTCCTACACAAGAGATACGATGGCTGATTATCAGACCAAAAAGAACGGTTTTGGAATCCGATGAACGATCTACGAGTTCCCAGCTTGGTCCTAGGGCCGCAAGAAAGATCACACACCTGGTAAGTAAGCCCCTGGGGTCAGGAGACGAAACGAATGGTCAAGCTCAGCGCAACCCTCGTAGGAATGACGACACGACCAGACAAGAGGAATAAGTCCGTCCGTCCGATGTTCAAGATTTGGCTTCAAGCCCAGGAGATAGCAACGTTGCAAAAGTTTGTATTCTTGTAAGTATTTCAGCTTGCCTTGATTTAATTATGCCACTTCGTCGAATAAAAGTACCAAATCTAAAGCTAAGCATGAACACAATAATTGGAAGCCCCACATTCCATGGGGACGGGTGAAATTGAAACGTCGTACGTTGACACGGAGAAGAACGAGCTCGAGAGTCGAGGGAAGCCTGATCATGATTATGCAAATGATCAACAGTGATGAGACCATGAAAATTCTTCGATAAATATTAATTCAAACACATTCGAGATTAATCGCCAAGAAGAGTTAGCCGAGGACTCATCCAGAAACTCCCCCAAGCCTTCTTCGTCAATCCCAGGCTGGGGTCCCGGACATTGTCTTGAGGATGGCGTAGAATGTTGCAATGATGTAGTGTACATAATGTTAATGTCCGGATATTTATTTCAAACAAAGTATAAAGTAGGTGATATCGTAATATAATCACATAAGCTAACCTAATCGGCGTGGCTTTAAGAGTGAGTCTGAGACTTACTCACTGGCAGATAAGCATCATCTTCATCACGACACATGCGACACCACATTCAACTAGTCAGCACAAAACAGACACCAACAAAGGGCAATCATGAGCCAAATGCCCAGGAAGGACTGGTAAAAGAAGAAAACATGAACGCCTCAGTGTTATATAACGCAAGAGGTCTAGTCACAATAAAGACTGAGCGGGTCACAGAAGTTTCACGCCTTTCAGATCGTCACGCAATATAATATCCCGCACTGCCATGATGTTCAGGCATTGCAGTTATTTAGAATGAAGAAATGAAACGCGTACCGTTTGCAATAATGGACGATGTTTTGCGTGTATCCGTCACAGCTGTGAGATGCACTACCGGATTAGCGTTAGTGAGTACGCCACCGAGCAAGAGTCTGGGCCATTACGCACGGTATACTTCGCGATCGGGATTTGGAGAATACGATTGGTTAAGTGCTAGAAATTTGTTGCGGAAATCTGCATGGAGACGGTGCATCAGGAAGGGTCATGGAAGTAGCACCTTAAAACTAGCATACATTTCGATACAGCTTCGTGGTCGTTCGGACGGTCACCATAGGAAGTCATATAGTGACTCAACCGCACGCCAGCTTCGAGCTTGGCCTACGACAGGGACGTCAGATCACGGAAACTTGGAAAAGCAGACACGTGAGGGACGAAAACCCGAGAAGGAGACAGTGCCATTGTATGACGAGATATCAAGTTCGATCAGCATAACGATGACGGGCGCCAAAGCCGAGAACGTCGGTTGTATGGAAACCCAGCTGGAGTACACCCACCTTCAATAAATCACACTTGTTTAAGAAAAGGATGATGTTAACATTGGCAAGAAGTTTATTGGCAACCACGGAGCGCCAGAGCAAGAGGGAGTCCTCTACGCGATTCACGCGTGGGTCCTGATGGATGGATAAGCATGGGCTTCGAAAACACAAGTTGGGTTGGAATCCCAACAAGGAAACAACATACCTCGGCAAGCACCTGATCAAAAGCAGATATGGGTGCAAGGAAGATAAGTGCATTCACTGATAGAAAGGTAGGCGTGAGTTTCGTGCAAGAAACGGCCAAAAAAGAAGGCGTACTGTCTTCAAAGTACGGTGCCCATGCTTGACGCTACAGACGATCCGCTAAGGTCCAACGTCATGAATAGCGAGTTAACGATTGTGGACGTACTTGACTTCGTGCACTGGGTAGTCATGGCTTGGGATCAGCACGAAATGCTTAGAAAAGCACAGACAAACTTACCCTCCAACGTCATAAATCTTCCAATCCACACCCCGCTCTTTTCCTGTCTCCAAAGAAAACGTATGTTCGACCACACCAAGCGTCTTCAACCGCGCCTTCAGGACATCATTGTCTGACGGAACATACCGCAACGAGGTTATACGTGGTAATGAGTCCAGGTAACTGTAAATGGCATGAAGTGAGTCTTTTCTATCACATCAATAAGCGAAACTGCTTACAAGCCGGAGCTCTCCTCGAGCCGCAAGCGCTTCTTCTTTAACTCTGCCTGCACAGCCTCATCATCCCAGAGCCTCTCAAGATCCGCTCGGCACTGGTCCAGAACATGGGCGGGGTCGGAAGGGTCGTTCCACCACCCATCCGACTCTGAATGCGACGTATCTAGAAGACATGTTCAAGTATTCTACCAAGCTCAGTACCACAACTAGCATCACACACCGCCTTTGCTTCCCAAGGCAAGCTTATTAAGGGCCTTTTTCCAGTTGTGCCGCGTATTGACTGAAACTTCACTTTTACTGTTACCTGGCGCTGAAGGCTGGTCCTTGGACGTACCAGCGGTATCGGGGGGTGCTGGCCAAGCAAGCTGTGTGGCCTCGTCGTCGTCACCGCCAGCGAGTTGTTTGATGAGCTTTTCCTCAAGCGTAAGCAGAGGTTCGAGGCGGGCTTTGAGCTCTACATAGGGTTGAGAGGAGAACAGTGCAGAAGTCGTTGCTGGACCTTGGACCAGGGATGGACGGCGTGCATATGATTCTGAGGCTGAATCGTGTTTCTGCCGGTGAATAGTGGATGAATCATCTTCGTCCGTTGGGTCAGAGCCGGTGGTGCTGTCGGGTGACTCGACGGGAGTGAGGGCGTCGATGATTCGACGAACAGAACGAACGAGATTGAGGTAAATGACGGATCGCCACGCTAGACGTTCCTCGCGAAAGGCATTGGGGGTGTAAGCCAGCTGAAATTCTGCACCGGTCCCATTAAGCAAGCAAACTGGGTATGCATAAGCGGCTCGATTGACGGAAACTCACGCTTGAGGGTGGTGCTTTTCCCACTCTCACTCTGGCCCAGAAGGAGTACCTTGATCTGTTTGCGGCCCTTGAGCTTTGCCTTCCGAGCTTCCTTCTCCTGGCGGAGCTGCTCATCGATACCATCGCTGATCTTTTTGGCTTCACGTTCGCTGGCCAACCGAGCTTCGCGTGCCGCAGGTGTCTCATCCGATGGCGGTTGAAGAGCAGCAGTAAGGGGATCGGATACACGGCGGTCGCGAGCGGCGGCGAGCATGATGGTAGTGGGAAGAGGAAAGAGAGTCGGCAGGCAATGGATGTTAGCGCCCTTGATTCTTCTATCGCATTACAGGCGTGTCACACCTGTCACAAGGCAACTGCCATCAGTTTCGGGTTGATTTTCCCGGAATTACTTACAGTAAATTTGTGTGGCGGCGTCAGCATAAGTATAGACAGCGTTCGACTTCGACTGTACACGCATCGAGCTTTGTTTCCACGAAAACGGTCTGTCATGTTTTGTTAAGTTTGGCGGAACTTCGACAACAAAGAAGACACAGTTATGATTATCCATTTCATCGCCTCCTTACTTCAGCCAAAGACTACACTGACAATTAGTAACTCACTGCTCTTCAATCAACAACAATGGCTTCGTTGATCCATTGCCGACTTTGTGTTTTGCAGCCGAGGTCAAGAAATTTACCATTAAAAAGGAGTCGTCTCTGAACATGTGATCACTGATTTCATACTTGATATCTAGCATATCAGCCACTGGTTTAGTCTGTCCTACTCAGCTTGTGCTTAGGGTTTATCCCAACCCCAACCCCAGTGACATTGAAGTACTGGGCAGCGTTCTATTCCTTCTCCTTCACGGACGTCGCCCATGATAAGGAATTTATCCCGCTACCTCCCATGCGCTCAATAACGATTACGGGGCCGAAACGAGACGTACGTGTAGACATCGTTTACCTCAAAGAAATCAAGGTAACATAGTTTAGTAAAGCCACCGCCATTAATATTTTCCTATAGCTAATGCAAGGAGATGTTATGAAGTCTGGTTGGGGCATACGAGACGATATCGTACATATAATACAATTCGCGTAGAGAGCCGGCTGAGCGGATTGAAGTTTCCTTCGCTTCTCGGTTTATCAACTTATCCTCCAACTTAGATACTTGTATTTCGAACCTAACTTTTGCTTGCATCTTTGTTCAGTATGTAGTCAATCTCAGGGCTACATAAACCAAGCAGTCAGATCGTACGTTCTAGGGTATGATTGATAGTTTGCGTACCCAACGCTCCTAAGGAAGTCTGCTGTCGTATGAGTGGGGTTCCAGCCTAGCTGACGAGTGCGAGGTGACTTGCAACGAGAGTTCGAGCCCAAGTAGTACGACTATTAGGCCGACCACAAGGTCAGCAGTAATTTTTAACCGTTGGGATCTAGATGTACCCCTCCAAAGTACGTCTTGATCTCCTCATCAGTAAATGTCGTCGGCTCCGGTTTCCCTATTCCCTTGGTGTGCAGAACGCGCGCCATTTCGGAACACACATCGAAGGATTTATACTCTGTATATTGAATCAAAAGACGACTCTGGAGCATGATCCATTAGACTCACCTCCAGATTCTGGTCGGTCGCGATAAGAATGAGTTTAGGAATCAATATCAAAAAGGGTCGCAAACCGGCAAAGTAGTAGCCCTCGTAGCCAGTGGTCGAGTTTCCAACAAGTGCTGCCTCAAATACCGTAGCGATCGCCGCAACAACTAGGCACCGTGTCAGTCATCCCTGCTACACTAATTCAAACTGGGCGTGTACTTTCGGTGATATGAACGCAAGGCCATAGGTTTAAGCCTTTGCCTACCATCCCTGCCTGCCTGCGACAAAGGCTGGCACGTATCACTCGAGGGAGCTGCCTGGAAACCGGGTTCGAGATGCCTTTTCTCACAAGCGCATGGTCTGCAATCCCGTATATAGTGGGAGGCGAAATGATGTGAGTCTTGACTTTTGGAGACGCAGAAAGAACGGTGAGTTCCACGTCACGATGGAAGGCTGTCTCTGGGAGTGCGTATACGTCCTCCAGGTCAACATCTGAGTAGACCACATCCGTGGCTGGTGAAAGAAAAAACTTGTCAGGAGGTTTTGGAACCTGTGTATTACGACCAACCGTATTCTCCGCGTGCATCATCTGTCAGTACACCTGTTCCGCTCTGCTTTGTCTAGCTCAGACACGGGAAATGTAAGCTAATATTACTGCTCACGATATGAATCAAAATAGGGTTATCATTTCTTTTCTTCATGCCGTCTAGTATCACTCTGCAAGAAGGTATGTGGTCTGCAGAATCTGCAGTATGAATGACATAGTCTGCCTTCTCTGCTTCGGCTGAGATAATAGCACCATCGTCGAGCGATCCAATGACAGGACGTACACCGAAAGATTCTAGCAGTGACGCCTTGTCTGTGTTGCGCACGAGGGCAGAATAAGTGAATGATGCTGTCGATGGAGATGAGAGTAAGTGTGCGAGTGTTGCACCACCAATGTAACCCGTAGCACTACATAGGCGGCATGCACCGTCAGATGCACTTTAGCAGTTTGGGACTTTGGGTCAAGCAAGCAATACTTACCCCGTGAAGAAAACAGTTTTCGTCATGTTGATGGTGAAGAAGTTAAAGTCGTGCCCAAGTTGCACTTCACTCTGCGATGTTACATCATTTCATATTCTCCATACCTTCGGATCGGGTGAGTAAGCTTGCAAGTGGCTTGGGCGCCTTTCAAGTTTCAACTGGCACGTACTTTCGATCATTCGATCCAAATTCGATCAGAACTCACACAGTTATAATTCTCCCAGAATTCGCGAGAAGCACAAGATTCATACTAGCAAGGACACAGCAGAACCCCATATGGTCGCATTGGATTGCAGCACGATTCGGTAGCGATGGGCATACACACGCTGTAACACTGGGTGTGGCACCAGAGGCGGCACTGGGCATGACTATAATAACTCGGCGTGCGTGTGTCTTCCTCTCGCTATTTGTGTGCCGGTCTAGAGCCCAGGTTTTATATTTTTACTAGATCACTTCTCGTCCGTGAGCCGCCTATTCACACACCCTAGCTGCTTTGCACGTATGACTGCATACTGCTCACCTGCTGCCCTCCGCGGCATGGCACTCCATACCTTGTAATTACTTCGATCCATATTAAATTCAGGTCCGCTCTCATCTCCTTATTCAAGCATCACCCTTACTTTTTACCTGCTTCTTGCTTCCTGCATATATACTTTGGCCCTGTTGGCCCTGGCCTTCATTATCATCTCGTGTCACTCTATCCTGGTGTACGCTGGTCTTATGTCAGCTCAGTTGCCAGTGTTCGGTGTTACTTTTGCCACGACATGGCAGTATTGTTGTTAAGCTGCTCACTTGTTCACTCGGCATCTCAAGTGCATTGTAGCATATATATACATACATGTTGATGCACAGTGCACACTATAGGATGTAGCGATGGTGGAATATTAAAAGAGGAAAATTTATGATGCTCGCGAAATGACAAACTTGAGTGTACACTATTCCTGGTTATTATTTCTCATTAGATGGCATCAAACCCCCCAGACAACACTGATTCAGGCACTACCAACTCCCGCGTCTGCACTGATAGAGTCCGCTCCATGTTTGAGCAGCAAGCGAAGAATGTTGTCGTGATGGTTTGACAATGCAGCCTGCAGCGTATTACCATGCTCCCCCCCTTGCGCATTGACGTCCGCGCCCTTTTCTAGCAGCAGGCGAACGACCATCCCGTGACCACGATGCGAAGTCGCTTGCAATGCATTGCCGTATTTTCCCCCTTGCGTATGGGGTTATAGAGATGTTCTAGGGTAGCTAGGGTAGGTTGAAAACCCATAAACCCCAGGGTACCACCACTACGAGGCCATGCTTGACCAGCATGGTGTCCCAGACACCACACTGTGTCACTGTTGCACCAGCATGGTGTCCGGGACACCACACTATGTCGCTGGTGCACCAACATGGTGTCCGGGACACCGCACTGTGTCGCTGGTGTACGACGATGGTGTCCCGGACACTACACTGCGTCACTGGTGCATCACTGGTGCACCAGCATGGTGTCCAGGACACCACACTGTGTCACTGGTGTACCAGCATGGTGTCCCGGACACCACACTGGGTCACTGGTGTACCAACATGGTGTCCCGGACACCACACTGTGTCACTGGAGTGCCAGCATGGTGTCCCGGACACCACACTGTGTCACTGGTGTACCAACATGGTGTCAG